>PVIJ01002762.1:0-151418 GCA_004024925.1 Scalopus aquaticus
GGGGGGAGAGGATAAGGGCACAAAATGGAAGAGAGGAGAATACAGGGGACCATGGAGATGGATCACGGGTGAATTGGTGGTGGGCTCCCAAGGGGAATACAAAATGTAAAAGACATAAATAACAATAAAAAAAAAAAAGAAATGCTGTATGGAACTGTAGGAGGTAAAAAGAACCATGGAGGAATAACACAAAATAAGATAAAGAGTGTGGTGTGCATTTATGCTATATTAAATGGGGATAGCGGAAGAAGATTTGTTAAAAAGTGAGATTTCTGCCAAGGCATGAATGTAATGATTTAGCAGTAGGACTATCTGGAGTAAAAAGCTTGTTAGATAGTAGGAACAGCTAAGATAAATCTCTTAAACCAAAGCTGGTCTGCCATGTTTGTGGACCTCACGGGGAACAGCGTGGCTGGAACAGTGTCCGCTGGTGAATAGACAGCTTCCCAGGCCACTAGATGACTCTTCTCACTAAGGAAAAAAATTTGATAAAGGGTAGGTTTATGGCCTTTGCCACCCAGTCCCACTGAACCTGAATCTTTGTGGACCCAGGAATCTGCATTTCAACGTATTTATGCAGTTGGTACTTGTGTATTTTAAAACTCAAGAACTGCTTACTGCCACAAAGCATGGAGGCTCATAGTTAGACCCAGTCCGCAGCACTAGGTGTCAGGAGACACTGTACCTAGACCTTCTAGAACCAGGCATGTCCATGTTACCAGTTGGGACTCTTTCAAATGCAAGTTTAAATCCTCAGCTCCAAGTAGTTTAAGAATAAAAGGGCCTTAATTGACTCACACAATTAGAACTTAAGGACTAAATCCGAACTTAGGGAGACCGTGAGGCTCAAGTGATATTATCCTGGGTCAGTCTTTCTCCCTCTCTCAGCCTTTATTGTCTCTCTGTTTCATTCTTCAGGATGGTGACAATGGCACCAGATTCTCATTTTCCTAGTTTAGCAACCCCAGTTAAAAAAAAACACAGCCGTGGTCATGTCCTTGCTCCTAAATAAATCCCTGGACTTTAGTGGTGATCTGATTGGTTGAACCTGGACCTGGAGTAGAGAAAGAGAAATTCCCAAAAGAAAGAATTGGGGCTGAGGGGCTGTCTACTATATCCTTTGGTTTCTCTATTTTTTAATCTAGAGAGTTAGTCAAGAAGATGAGCCTGATGCCTTATGACTGTAAATTCCATAAAAATCCCTGTAATAAATCCCTCCACAAAACTGCAAAATGAATTAACTGGCATGCCATTCTCTCTTACCAATTCATAGTACTATAAATAAAACACTAACAGGGTTCTGCTATGAGATTCTGTATGAATAAATGAAATATAACTTTGGGTCTTAGTAAAGTATGAGGATTTAGAACTGCTTTCTGATGGTTCTTCCACTTCCCACTCATCTGCTTTAATTGCTACATGGAGAACAATTAAGCAGTGTTATGATTTGTGTGGTGAGAAGAACGCTTAGAGCTCCACAACGTAGTTGAGGAATGTAGAGAGAAATTTGCCTGTCTGCTAAATTATTAATAAGATACAAGTCCAAACCTCTTAATGTAGACCAGTCTCCATCTCACTATAACCTCCATAGGTTGGAGAGGTGAAGAAGAGAGAGATCATTAAGGACCAGTCAGCCAGTCAGACTTACTGGGATTCAAGGTGACTTCTGCTAAGATTGAAGAATAAAGAGCTTACCCTCTTGGCTTTCACAAAGTGGGTGGAGTTCTTAAACATCCAGCCAGCCAACACGTCACCCCTATGCTAGGTGTTCTCTAGGTAGATTCCAAAAGGCACCAATTGAAACGCTTATTTAAAAGTCAGGGCTATGCCCCTAAACTTACGAAATCAGATTCCTCAAGGTTAGGGCTGGGAATAAGACCTCCATGTGACTCCTATTCTCATTATGGTTGGAGTATCATCATTTCATCTCTAGGATTAAGGGTCTGACTGATGGCCTGAGAGCTCCCTTCTCTCTGCTGCCCTCTCTTCATCATACTTCTCAGGTTTCACGTGATCCCTAATAAGAAATTGGATCATTTTGTCTTCAAAGATATTCTGCTGGCTTTACATTTGGCCAGATTTCATCTGTGCAAAACAAACAAATAAATAAATAAATAAATACATAAATAAATACCTGCTAGGAAAGAAAACATTCCAGTGAATGGATAAATCCTGGGAATGAGAAGGGTGGAGAGAATTAGGAATATGCAGGGGTGAAAAGGGTGGGGGAAAGGTAAATTGAAAGGGATGAACAAGCTACAAGCAAACTTGGATGATTTTCTGACTTGTCTACGTCCCTACCCAGCATATAGGGGAGGAACCTGTACGTTTCAGATGTCCAAGCTGCTAGTGGAAGGAGCTTTTTCCATTCTAGAGAACACTCAAGGGATGCCCACAGCAGGTCTTTATCAGAAGGAAGGTAAGTTCAATGGTGTCTCACAGAGATCCTTTTTAAAGACTAAAGGAAAAAATCAGATTAGGAAACAGGAGGAATTGGTCACTGTCTAGGATAGCTGATATTCGAATGTCCTCTTAGATATAGGAGACTATAAAATTGTGACCATTATTACAATTTAAGAACATTATGGTAGCCCACACACACAAATATAATTTCTTTCATCACCCTCCCACCATTCCAAAAGGGGTTATAGCTGAATTTCCTCTACTTAATAGTCAAAGCTTGGGTTAAAGCTTTGCATCTATAGAAATCTTCCATTGCAAGTCAAATACAAGTATTGAGTTCTTAATAGCCTAAGCTCTTAATAAGTCATTAACTTCTTATGATAGATTAATTTATTAGATTACCTTTCCAGAGTGACAGCTAGCTTAGGACTTAAACTGATTTATCTTGACAAAGCAGTGGACAGGGATGGTGCAGAGAGTTTAGGAGGGGGTGAGACAGAGACAACCGAAGCTTGAACAGGATTGGCATGGGGGATACTAAGTCATCTCAGTATAGGAGACATACTGGAAGGGAAAGAATATAATAAGCTAAAGTGAAAGAGAAGCAAAACTAAACCATATTTTTGTCACCCACTGAAAACCTCTCTGCTTAGCACCTGTGGGGAGAGTGTCATAGTGAGCTAGGCTTTCTGGGTAGGAGAAAGGTAGGTGGGTCTCTTGACTCCGGAGTATAAGCCCCAGCTCTGTCCTTGAGTTAGTAGGAGATTTGTTTCCTCCCTATGGGTTTCTACTCCTTCACCCAAACAACAAGGGAGACCCTCTAACCAGATAGTCTGAAATTTGAATGCCTGACAATCCAACAGGTTCAGGAAAAAAAGGGAGCAGGAAGAACAGTCAGCAAAATATAGAAAAATAGGGGAGATTCCTTACCAAGGAGTTTGACATTTACCCCAAGCTCTTGAAATCATTTCTTAGGGCAAGACACTGATTGATTTCTAGTTTTAAAGAAATGAATGTAGCTGGGATAAATAATGGTTTGGGAGGAGGAGCTAGATAGTTTGCTTTAAATCTATGCTGTAAAAGTTTAACATACTATATGCTCAGAAACAAGAAGAGTTGGTTCTCATTACCAGTCTTAAAACATTTTGGGGGCGAGAAAAATGTGTTTTTCTTCAAAATTAACCTATGAGGCCTTTTATTCATGTCTAAGTGACCACTCTCAGTATGTTAGGTCAGATCTCTAGTAGATTTGATCCTCTTTTAATATAACTTTGAACTCTGAGTTAAGAGTGAAAAAAAAATAATATTGCAGAGTTTTTGCAGTCATTGCTAGAAATTTTATGAAAAATAAGATAGGATGTTAAAAGCACTATCTCAAAGTTAGAATGTGCTGGTAGTGGGTATTCCCTCAGACTCAGAGGAGAATGCCCTCAGCAAGGAAGGAAACTCCAAAATTCATAGGTGTGAAGCAGTGTCGGTTCACCAGTTACTGGGAACAGCACCGTGACCCCTAAGATGATACCGCACAATGGTCTGTGTGCAAGAGGAACCCAAACCACAGACAGAGCTGTGTGTCATAGTAATTCATTTGATAGAAGAGAAGGAGGAAATCCAAGAGCTATTGAGAAAGATTTCCAGCAAATCTTTTTAAAAATATTTTGTATTCAAGAGGGATAAGATTCAATGATTTCAAGAGTTCTCTTACACAGATGAGACCATCCTCATTGGTTTTCATAGAGGATAAAGGTATTAGAAAGTTATTTTTTATATCTTTTAAAAAAGATTTATTTATTTATTTACGCCTATAAGAGCTGGGGTACAGGTGAGAGGTGTGTGTGAGGGGGAGGGTGTGTGTGAGGATTCACCAAAGACAGAGTGGGGAGCAGAATAGGCAGACTGACTGCAATACACTGCTGAGGGGAACAGTGGGTGAGACAGGAGAAGTCTGCTGCGCCATGTGGGTCAGCTCCCTGCCCAGGGATCTAACATGCTGCAGTGGCTGCAGATAGCTTCATAGTGAGATTTAACTCCTTGCACCACCAGGGAGGCCTACTCAAAAAACTGATACACTCCATGTTCCCCTTAGAGCCCTCAACTTTATCTATAATTGTTTTATAACCAGTTCTCCTGATCATGACTGTGGAATCCTCAAAGCAGTCAAATATATACTGTGCTGAATCAATCCTCTGAGTTTTAAAGTTAACATTTCACCCCTGCCTTCCTATCTTTTCCTGGTTTCTACATGTGAGCCATCCAGGCCACTGAAAAGCATGAGACTCTTATCTACATAGTCTTATATCATGATGAATAGAGTTACAGTAAAGACAGATCCACATTAAAAGAGCAACCTGTAGTTGATTTTACAATTGCCCTTTAAGGCAACAGTTATTTTCCAAGAATCACAGATTTTGTGCTGGGCATTTAGGAATACCTGATCCAAGCACCAACAGTCCAGGCTTACCAAACGTTATGCATATAGGCCAGTCCTTGATGGATTTCCCCAACTCTCAGTATTTTTTTAAATTAGGTATACAAAGTAAAAAAATTTAGGGCGTCCCTGGTGGCACAACAGGTTAAGTGCAGCGCTGTGGAGCTGTTGGTTCCATACCCAGCTGTGGAGATTCCCACATGGCGCAGCAGACATCTCCTGCCTCCACTGCTGCTCCCCTCAGCAGTGTATTTTGGTCGATCTGCCCGTTTTGCTCCCCACTCTGTCTCTGGTGAACCCTCTCACCACCCCACACCTATGGCCTGCACCCCAGCTCGTATGCAAAAATAAATAAGTCTTAAAAAATATGTAAGTACACAACTAGATTAATCTTTGCATATACATGCATGTTTGTATAACCATACTTTGATTGAGATGGAATATGTTTTTAGCACTCTAAAAGGCTCCCTTGTGCCCCTTTCTAGTTAATCTACCTTTAGGGTAATCAGGATTCTAATTTCTATCTCTATAGATTAGTTTTTGAGCAAGACATTTCTCTCTCTCTCTCTCTCTCTTTCTCTCTCTCCTTTCTTTCCATCTATCCATCCGTCCATCCCCAAAATATGTTCAATGCTCACCTGCTGGGCACTAACTGACTGTTAGAGCTATAGGGGTGAATAGGGGACATGAGGCCCTAAGACTCTGTGGGACTCACATTCTGTTTGGAGAGTTGATAGTAAGTAAATGAAGATGAAGCAGTTTCAAATCATAAAATGTAGCATAAAGAATAAAACAAGGTACTTAATAAATAGTAAATAGGTAGAGCAGAGCAATATTGAATAGGGATAGATCTGCAGAGTTGACATTTGGGCTGAGAACTGACCTATAAAGAGCAGGGAAACAGTCCCCCACCAAGAGGGAACTGAAAGTGCAAAATCCCTAAGACAGGAAGAAGCTCAGTGCCAGGAGGAACTGAAAGGTCAGCGCGGCGAGCCACGGAGGTGGAGAGCTGCTAGGGCAAAGTCGCAAGAGATGATTAAGCGAGGCAGCCAGGACGCAGAGGAAAATTCCTCTGTGGGTAGATGATTGACAAACTAGGGGATAGACATTGGTCAACTTAAAATCTGATATATTGTATGAATTAATTAAAAAAAAACTTTTCCCAGAAACATCCTCCAATAAATAAGTAGTTGTTGCTGGATGTGACTTGCAACTGGGTGGCAGGTCAGCAAAGAAAGAATTCCTAAGCATAGGGCTTTCTGAAAGCATAATTATACATATTGAACAAAACAGAAGGAAAATAGTTTTTAAGGTAGCAAATCCTAAAGAGAATTTGGATAATGTGGGTGCTATTCTTCACATTTTTCTCTGACTAATTAGAGAGAACTGGGAAGCACACAATACTGCCCACAGCCCTGCCAACCCATTATGGGCACTTCTAATTTCAGATAAATGAAGCCGTTGGTTACCACCCCCAACTTGTCTTAGAACATGCATTGTATTATCAGAGTAGATGAGTAAAAATAATAGCCTTCTGAATAGAAAAGGTACCTTTCTCTTATTAGCAGATACTTAACAAGTTCAAATCACATCTCCCAGTTAATGATGCAACTACCAAATATACTCTCTCTTGAAAGCCTAATTTTTCAATTTTTTCCACTTTACACAGCAAATGTGATATTTGGCAAGGCAATTTTGAGCACCAGCCGTTTCACGTGCATGTAACCTGAAGAAATTAGTGACTGTATAACGTATCTTGTATATGTGTAGTACATGGTGTGTTCATTTCTGATTTTAAAAAACATTCCTAATAATATTAATGGATGCAAATAGACATAAACTGAAGTATATGTTAAAAACAAACCAATTTCACATTTAAAATTCACTTTTTATTAAATAAAACTGTGATGTTATTTTTTTTTATAAAACAGTAATATATATACAGTGGGAAATATTAAATTTCATGTTCAGGGTAAAATTTGAGGGAAAAAGTGGTATCAAGATAACTGCTTTTGAATTTAAGTTCCCAGGAAGAGATCAAATCTCTAGGTTTATTTTATCTATATAATTATAATCTTTGGGAAATGCTCCCTAAAACCCTAAATGAAAGCAGAAATTAGTGCAATTTGCATGACTTCAAATATCAGGCTATTGGAGAGTATAAAGATATATTCTTGACTTTTTTTGTTATTGTCAAGATTTAAGTTAATATAAAACAAATTGAAAGACTCTTACTGGTTTATGAACTTCGGAACTGAGAAAGGGACTGCTATTTACTTTGACTTATTTCTTAGCCATTCAGGATTCCATGAACTGCTTCCTCCATGAGACTGAACAAAGTCGGAGATTAACAGGCAGCCACCAGGTGCAGGGGAAAGCACACGCAAAGGAATGCAGTCCTAACTGGGGGGGAGTCTGATACTGTCAAGACATCTAGAGAAGTCAGGGGTTCAAATCACAACACTCTCATTTACCTGCAGGCAATTACATCTCTAAGACCCTAATTTTCCTGCAAAATTGAGACAACAGTATTTATTTCATAATGTTATTATAATAGTTACATGAATAGTATTTATTGCATAGTGTTACTATGAGGGTTAAGCAGCATACAGTAAGCACTTAATATATGCTGGTCATTTATATATGTGTTCATGACTCAGCCAGTAACTTTTTAGGTGATTCTAAGCAAGGCATCCATCCCTGGACCTAAGTATCCTCATTCATGAACTGAGAGTTGAACAAGGGAAGTCCTAAGGTTGTTTCCATAGTTATCTATAGTAAATAGAGCTGCAATAAACAAAAGAGTGCAGGTACAATGAGATAGTTCTTTTTTAAAATAAACTTTAAATTTTTAATATACATGTAATAATCAGTTCTGTAAAAATATTAAGTTACAATCCTGCAAAAAAAAAAAATACTTCCCAATGGAGATGCCCCAATAGCTTTGCTTCCCGCCCCCCATTTGGGTGTCATTGACTTAAAAGATGAAATGACTCATGTATGAACATCTCTTTCTGCAAGTGTGGCTACAAACACTTTTTGTGAGCACTTTCTAAAAGTTATGGTACATGTTGCAGTCCTTACATATCAAAGCCCACTCAATGTACCTAAACAGTTTCCTGTTTCATGCTATTGTATGTAATACACCAAGTACTGAATTTCATCAAGTAACTCAAATATGCTAGTGTTCCATTGGTACATGAAGAAAACTTTGATTTAGTCAGAACTGTGATTTGCAGAGGTCATTTCCTACCACTTCCTAAACTTTTTGTAAAATGTCACACACAATTTAAAAAGCTAGTCCAGCCCAATGAACCGATGTGTTGTAAATTGCAACCAAAATTATACGTCAGATGTTAACTACTTTGTCCCGATTGAATAATTACATCATCTGACAAATGTGATAAGACCTTCACCTTTAGCTTTCTGATCCAAACTTCTAATAGTTGAAATGGATTGTTACCATCTGGTGTCTGACCTCTCAATGCTCTGCTGATGTCTGCCTCCTAGCAAGCAGCCAGGGCTTGTCTGCCAAAGGGCACTCTCTAAGTGTCTTGACTGGCAGGCACAGGGAGGAGGCTGGGAACCCAGTGAACCATGGAGATGCAGCCTGCGTTCAGCAGAGGTGTCCTCTCGTTCCAGGCAGATTCATTTTTTAATTTGTGCTACAAAGAAATTGTCATTAAAAAAAGTAGTTTTTACCTTGAATCTCAGTCCTGGAGAATACAATTCCTACACTGTTTAAGAATGTTTGGATCTCTTTTATTTGGCACCCTTTTCAAGATGGCAGTAATTTTACACCTTTTGTCCTCAGGTAAAATAATTTGAGAATGAAGCTGAGAGTTATATATATCCTGGAGTTTTAAGTCAATGAAGTCACATGAAACTGGCATTTCTTTATTGTTATTCCTATTGTTTTAGGTTCTGGAAAAGTCAAGATGAGTCTTTTATGATCCTCGCAATGTGGTAGAAAGGACCAAGTTAACACAGAACCACATCCAGCCACATAAGTGAGGGTGTTCTTCAAAAGTTAAACCATTAAGATTGGGGCAGATTGGAAGAATAATTAGTTTCTTGATATGTATATAAAGAAAACTTATGAAAGGGTGAAATTTAGGAAAACAACTAGAAATGAAAGGCAAAAAACCAGGCAGGCAGGACTCAAGAGCAGAAAAGTCCTGTCTTGTTAGATTTGGGCAATTTAGAATTGCCACGTATTGGCAAAACTTGAGTTCACCTTAATAATGGCTGAAACACTTCTGCTACCCATATATCCAAAAGAAAGTTAATATTAAGTCTGTTTTTGTCAATAAGAAGGCTGAGAATGAGAGAACTTAAATAATCTTTATGTGTTTACTCAGCCAGCAACCAAAAAAGCAGAGACTTATTGGAGTTGAGGGTCAGAAATCTAAGCCATGCCCCAGACTCCTAACAACTGCTCTTCTTAGCTATTTCCCCCTTGGTTAACTCTACTAAGGAACCTACATTTGAGAGTGAAAGGGAAAGCTATAAATAAATCTGCCTGGACAGTTGGCGTGAGCCTAGGCCAGGATCAACAGGATGGATGGTGGCCCTCTGTCTACTTCTCTCCATTCCAGCCATCAGCTATATACTGGTGCTTATTGTCAGTTACTGATTTCTTGGAGTAAATTGATTAGAGCCCTATAATTCTAGGAAGTTCATCCCCTTTAAACGAGCCCATCAAAAGCTGACTCAATTCAGTGAATCACTAACAGTGGAATCTCAAGTAGCTAGGTACCTAATAATAAGAACTTTTTCAAAACCGTAGTATTTCCCTGGCAGCTCTCAAATCACACCTCTCCTATGAGATTTGAACAGCTGGGTGTTTAACCATTATTGGTCAGCTACTTTGGTGTATTGATGGGTTTAGAGGCAAATGCTGTAAATTAATAGAATGTGTCCTGTCCAAGACAGGCAGCACTACTCAGACACTATTGGACATTCACATCCGGCCGGAGCTCATGCTCTTAAAGAAAAATAGGAAAATTCGGAGGCCAGTGAGAAGAGACAAAAGACTAAAACAAAATCATAAAAATTTTTAAATATTTGAGGCTATCAAAATATAATGTGTTTCAATAAAATGATGTACATCCTCAATTCATCCAAGTTCACATGACTAACAGTCGCACTGAAGGACAGAAAGTGAAATGAGCCATATACCATTTAAGCTAAAACTCATTTCCATCCCAAATATACATGGCATCTAAAATAATATTCCCCCTGTTCTGCCATTATTTTAGATTTGGGGTAATTTTAAGTTCCATTGTTACTTGTATAAATGAAAATTAATGAAATAAGGTAAGGCAGAGAGGGGATAAAATAATATTTTAAAAAGGAAATGGGAAGAAGGAAAAACACCAACACATGGAAACATGAGAAATACTCAAGCCAGGCTCAAAGAACCAGCATCCCTGGCAGCAGTGTTGTTAAACATCAGATCGGGTTGCTAAGGGAGGTAAGGGAATCTCCCTTTCCCAGAAGTCTTTAAAAATAGGATCACATCTGTTCAGATGGGATAATGTGGTACTGCCTGACAAGACAGCTTCTTAAGCAAACCTATAGTTGGGTAAATCTACCATTTCTATTTCTGTTGTGAAAAATAAGAACTTCAGTTCACCTCACTAACTAGGACTTAACAATGTCTTATAATTTGAATTGTATTATAAAACTATTTTCATTGGTATTTGCAATGCAAAGGAAGATAACTGGAAGATTCAGAATATAGCTGACCTCACAGCAAAGGCTGAAAACTTCCTTGTACATTTGTGCTTTCTCTCCAAAATAATGTGAAACCAGAAGGGCACTGAGTTCTCATGTTCTCATGAGAAAGTTATAAAAGAGCAATATAAGGAAACCTATGTTCAATTTAATTTACTGAGTAGTATTGGATTCAAGAGAGGCTGTAGTTACAGGAGAGCTGGATTGGATAAACCTTATAGAAAATTAGTGTCTGCCAGGCCAGTATCTGAAGTAGTAAAAGGATTCCTGGAGAGAAATTAGACTGTGATCCGATGTGTTTGCTCTGCTTCCTTCATCACCAAATATTTTACTTTATACTAAACTATCAGACTATTTTCCCCATTCCATTTAATTACACATATATTTGCAATAGCAAATAAGAACAGTGGTGAATTAATAAACTACATTTTTCTAAGCACCATGCCAGAAATACAAAAATATTATACATCTTCACGTTGGACAAGGCACAAACTTAAAAAAAGGCAGAGGTGGGTCTAGGTGTTGTGGGGTCTTACAGTAATGTAATTTTTGAGGTACATAATAGCAAAAGAATACAAAATTACAAATACAAAATTGACTATTGAAGCAAATATTTATTGTTGAGTGAAATCACAACAGATTACAAGACCTAAAAGTCAAGCAAATTATAAAAAAATCACAAAATGAAAAAAGCACGTTTTTGTTAATTAAATGCCAGATTCACATCTGTAATTCTACTTATTCTACATTTTAACTATATACTGTTGATCACATGACATTAATTTTGTTCTATCCTTGCCATGAGGAAAATAGAATAATTCAGTCATTTCTCTGGAAATTTACTTTCTTTCTGATTCACAACTCATTCATAATTTTAAGCACATTTTTAGGATTTTTCTCAAGTGCAGAATAAACTTAATCAAGTTTCTTTCATAAATGAACTGCAAGAACTATAAGATTGGATTCCATTGCAAATTTTCTTGTGTATGAATAATTTTAAATTTTCTTTCAATTGACAATACTTATAAACCAGCTTGTCACTGGTGTCCTTGTTCTAATAGCATATTGTGATTTTGTCTCTGTCAATGTCAGTATTTTGTATGCAATTTGAAAGAAATTTGAATGCTATTCCAATAAGTTCATGTGACTCACTCCTCTTCCTTAATTAGATTATCAAAGTACTTTTATTCATGTTATCTCTTCCTGTTAATGAATCACTGCTCTTAGCATTAGCTGAAATATATTTTTACTATAATTTACTTCTTGGTGTCAAAGTAATTTCTATTGATACTATCACTGTCTTATGGGCAGACTGGGGTATAGATATAGAACATGCCATACTTTTAATACTGTTTTACATAGGTAAAGAGCTGAAAATTTAAGATTAGATGAAATCATGTGGGAAAAACTACCATTTTTCTTTTTTTTTAAAGATTTATTTATGTATGCATACAAGAGGTAGGGTGTAGGCCAGAGGTGTGGGGTGGGGGGGAGAGCATGAGAGGATTCACCAGAGACAGAGTGGGGAGCAGAGCAAGCGGATCGACTGAAACACACTGCTGAGGGAGCAGTGGGCGAGGCAGGAGAGGTCTGCTGTGCCATGTGTGTCAGCTCCCTGGCCTGGGATCAAACATGTGGGACAGTGGCTGCCGATAGCTTCATAGTGCTGAGACTTAACCCCTTGCGCCACCAGGGAGGCCCATCCATTTTTCAAAGTAGTTGAGAGAGAGTAGTTAATTGTAGTGGATTGACAAATAATGGGAAAATAGGTGAGATACCAACTGGGTGGACAGCAATTCAAGAAGCTTGGTGTGGATCTGTCAGGTAGGACATCCAAGGTAATATCCTAGCAGGTAGTCCTGGGGGCTGTACCTCTTCATGTGGGTTTATCACCTGACCTCCTTTTTATGTGGTAAGCAGGTGACTTACATAGGGGCCCAAGGATCCAAAAAATACAAAATAAGAAGCTTCTAAGTATTTTTTAAAGTATAGGTGCAGAATTGGTACAACATCACTCACACTATATTCCATACATGGTTAAAGCAGTCACAGCCTAGCCTAGATTCAAGGGGAGCAGAAATAAACTTCACTTCTCCATGGAAGGGATACATAATTTGCAGTCATATTAAATTTACCATCCAGCTCATGGATTTTTAGTATCATAATATAAAAAATCTGCTTACCGATACTGAAAAATCTCACATACGTAAACTGTTTGGCTCCACAGAGATGGCTGCGATTCACTGATGTCTTCCCTGATATCCAGGATCAATGGGTTTGGCAAATGACCAATAAAACTCAGATACAGCACATCAAGCCAGGAGAAGGTTGGAACACTCACACCAGTTCTAAGAATCCAGGCCAGTGTAGAACACAATACTCCCTTGGGCCACATACACCCACTATGTATTTTTGTAAATAAAGTCTTTATTTTTTTAACACTGCCACACCCATTCATTTATGCTAAGTCAGAACTGAATAGTGTGACAGAAACCATCTGGCCTGCAAAACCAAAATATTCGTTGTCTGACCCTGATGTAAAAAGTTTGCCGACCTTTGGTCTAGACTCTATTACAATATGTTAGGCATATGTTCATGAGATGACACTATTCATCTATGCTAGTTAAAACTGCTATAACAAAAATGCCATAGACTTGGAGACTTAACCAACAGAAATTATTGTCACAGTTTCAGAGGCTGGGAAGTCCAGTATCAAAGTATTGCCTAATTCAGTTCCTTGTTCATCTTCTTCCTGGGTGCATAAGGATGCATTCGTACTGTAGCCTTAGCATGGTAGAGAGAAGCCATGTCTTGTGTCTCCTTTTACTAGTGGATTAATCCCATTCATGAGGACATGTGACCTAATTACTTCCCAGAGGCTCCATCTCCAAATACCATCATTTTGGGAATTAGGGCTTCAACACGTGAATTGTGAGAGGGGAAGAGGTACACATTCAGTTATAGCATCAAACCTTAGAAAATGTAGAATATTAGCAAGCTATGACAAAGTTGTTTTGTGCTGTGCATGCATCAATAGTTCATTATTTTTCATTGCTGATTGTACTCCACTTCGTTCCATTCACTAATTGATGGACATTTAACTTGTTGGCAGTTTTTGATTATTACAAATAAAATTTCTATGTGCATTCATGCACATGTCTTTGAATGGTTACATATTAGTATATTTCTCTTGGGTATTTCTCTAGTCCATGTATTTGGGGTATATTTAACTTCTTAAGAAATCTTCAAGATGTTTTCCAAGCATTTTACATTCCCATTAGCAGTTTAAGGGACTTCCCATTCTGCCAACAGTTGGTCTGTTTAGTCCTTTAATATTAACTATTGCAGTAGGTTTGTAAGCAATCCGATTATGGTTTTAACTTGCAATGCAGTAATGATTAATGATGTTGAGCGTTTTTCATATTCTTATTAGCTGTCCCCAGATCTTTTTTGGTATATGAAAGTTAAAAACTTTAGCCCATCTTCAAAAATTAAGTTGTTTATAGCTTATTGTTGAGTTTGTGAGTTATTGAAATAGTCTAGACAGGCCTCTTTATCAGATATATAATTTGCAAATACTTTCTTCCAACGTATCACTTGTCTCTTATTCTCTTTTGATGAATTCTAATATGTAAATTTTTTCTCTCATGGATAATGTTTTTTGTGTTATATCTAAGAAATCTTTGCCCAGTCTAATGTCACAAACATTTCTGCTTATGTTTTATTCTAGAAGTATAATCGCTTTAAGCTTTACATTTGGATCTGTGATCCATTTTGAGTTAACTTTTTAATAAGAAGCAAGAAGTGGATCCAAGTTCATTTTCTTTTTTGGCACATGGATGTCTAATTGTTCCAGCAACAGTTATGAAAAAGGTTATTTTCTCCACTAAATCGCATCTGTCCTTTTATCAAAGATCTGCTTATTTAACTTTGTGTTGGTCTATTTCTGGATTCTATTTTGTTCTGTTGATTGTGGTCATCTCTCCTCACACTGCTCTCAGGCTCTAATACAGCCAAAGAACCTGAGAATTCAAAATTCAAACCTGACCTTTCAGGTTAGTCTTACTACAGTCGGTAAGTTTGATAATTTTTTGATAACTGCTACTATTTAGACATATAGTTATAAGGCCTTTTCTTTAGGCCCCACATGTTACAAACCTGGCTAGAGGAGGAAATTGAAGATCACCAAGTAGGCAGAAATAATATATTTTCAGTGTCTTGGTGACTGTGAATTTAACAAAAATACACTTTTGGAGGATCAAATACAAAAGAATTATTCATAATAATAACTGGTTGGGTAATAAGTGTGGGGGGAAAATGGCAAGGGATAAATTGAAGAAGGAAGCCAGGACTAATCATAAAGAGTTTTATAACTTATGCTATGGAGTATGGACCATCCTGAGAGTGATATGGAGATATGAAGTGTCCTTAAGTGTGAGACAGACACAATCAGACTGGCATTTTAGAAAGATTAATCTGGCTGTAAAGTAGATTTAGAAAAAGGTAGATGACCAGGATAAGAACAAGTAGTGGTACTATTTCTGTAATCTAGGTAAGAGAACTAAAACAGTAGTAATAAGAATGAAAAGAAATAGACACAGATTAAAGAATTATATAAAAGTAAGGTTATACGACTTTGGCACAGAGTAATTATATGATACCAAGAACTCTTATGTCAAAGATAATACTTAGTGGTTCTTTTCTTCTGCAATTAGCTGTATGAGGATTTGCTACTATAACTACAGAGGACAATTTGGCAAACCAAAACAGACACCTTCAATAAATGTATAACTCAGATTTTCCATGTTACAAAATATCTAATGTCATTATTGAAAATGTAAGCGGTGTTTTTAGAGATAGTTTCACATCTGACACCGTTAATAAGAATGCCTTACATTTACAGAATATTTCACATACATGTGTTATTGTTTGATTATCATGACCAGCCTAATAGACACTCTTTCTTTATCCTAAGAAAACCCAGATTTTCTATGGGAGCAGCTACTGCTAACCTATTTTCAAATTCATACTTTTTAGGTAGAACTGACTCTACCTATAACTTATGGGATAGGTAACTGACCTATATGGAGTCTATCAAACTTGATTTCTTGCTAATTACAAGTATTTTAGAATCAAAACATCCTAGTCATGCTAATTAAAGTCACTGCCTATCAATGATCAGACTATTGTAAATTGAGAAACAGGCCTTCTCTTTCTAGTGCTAATTGGACAGAAAGTGAAATTATTGGAAGCCATCTTGTCCCATGAGGAGAACCTGCTTCAGAGTTGAAGAAAACATGGCCTGGGCACGGAAAGACTGTCTTAGTCTGCTCTGGCTTCTATCACAAAATACCATTGACAAGGTTTCAGCATGTAAATTTGGGAGAACAGGAACATTCACTCTATAGTAGTGACTGAGTACTAATGACGTTATTTAAATGAGGATCCAACTACACTGATACAAGACTCACTCTTGGACTTCTCAACTAGGAGAATCCAGATATTCTTTTTCTTTCCTTTGCCATCTTGAGTTCAGTATCTCATTTGCAGCAAAATGCCCATGCTTTTGATTATGCTGTTACTATTTTTCCACTTTTATAAGATCATAAACAAGTTTAAAGAACTTAAGCAACTTATTATAGTTTGGTTCATAACAAGTAGGGCAAAAAAGAAAGGAAACTGGACTTAAAAGGGCAGTGCTTGAATTAAATTACATTGTGTTAAGATTCTTGTAATGTTTAAAGTCCTCTTCTCTTGCCATCAAGTCTTAAGAAAAAGTTTTGTCATGGTAGTATAACTGCTGCACCGTATCTAGAAAAGTTCAGCTGTTTCAGTATTTACTGGCAGCTGTTGTAGATCATTTTATTATTATAAATATGAATGCTGAGTCATTTTCAAGAAGTAGATAGTAAATGTAAGTACTTTATATACCATATGACAGATGTTTCTGCTTCTGTTCTGTACTTGATTTCTTTCTACAGTTGAGCCTCACATCTGATCTAAAATCAACAGAAAAGGTCTAAAATATGCAAATGTGTGTCTCTTATGAAATCTAGTGGTTTTAGAAAAAAAAAGACGTATGTACTGTATACTTCAAAATAGCTAAATAACAGTATTCTTAATGGGAAAAAAATCCCAATTTTTCCTGGAACTGTGAATGGAAAACTCAACTGCATACCATTCCAATTCAAGGATCTGTAATCTTAGACCATTGAAGAGTTCCCCTTTCCAAGGAATGTTTCTCTGTGTGGTTTCTAAACCTCCTGACTTTTTGCAAAAATTTAGCATACCCTGGGAAGCTTAAGAGAAATAACAATGTAGGAATATCATAGGTCTTCTCAAGTTTTCATGTCTGACATACAGTTCTTCCACATTTATCTATATAGACACACTCTCTACTTCATTGGATTTTAGTTCATCTTCAGAGCAAAACAGAGAGTTATATGAGAATGATAAGATTTTCTTCTTTCACAACAAACATGAACACAGAATTTGCTCAGACTCAGTGATGGGTACTTCAAAACAGGTGAGTTGCCAAATCATTAGAATCCAGTGCTCTACTTTACTCTTTTAAAGGTTAACAGCTATAATTTTAATTAAACCTGGTGGCATTCTACAGGGTGTTGACTTTAATAAAATTATCTCCTAACTTCTTGCCCCTTCCTGGTTGTCTTTACCATCAGGTCACAAACAGGAAAGAGAAGGAAGTTTGGCTCCCTTTTTGCAGCGTTGAGAACGCTGCAGAAGCATGCCCAGATTTTTGGCACAGAGGTGAGCATTATACTTAAAGGTAGGCAAACTCACTTAGCCTCTCTGAGCCACCATTCCTTTAACTGAATACTAATACTAAACAGAAACACTAATATTTCTCTCAGAGGATAAGTGAAAATTGGAAGGTTAATGTTCTTTCAAACTTTATACTGTTCAGTCCAAAACAAAAACAAAAACAAAAAAACCAACAACAACCAAAAGCACTATAAACTTCTGTGTGAATATAAGATATGGAAATCAATAGATGATCAATTTTTTGACTCCTCCAAGGGAATACACATTATGACAAATATATTCAAAACCCAACTGCTAATTCCACTAATATTATACAGAGAGTATAATCTGTGACAAGTTCAAGTGATGTTACTAACAACTAAGAACAATAGTCTGATCAAATTGTATTTGTTATTTTAGCTACATTTTATTAGCTATTTTAAATGTACATACAAATATATGTATATATGTAAACAGAAATATTTGTACAAAGTTTAGATTTAAGTTTAGCCATATAGAGAAATCACAGTTGAGAAAAATTTCTCTCCAGTACGTGGAGGTGTTAGAAATCATTTCTGTGGCAGTTGTGGGATGATTCATCTCCCAGCTACCATGGCTTCTTAATTAATTTGAGACATTTTAATTAGATCCTTCCTCATTTCACTTGAGCGTAGCATCTCTGGGTGGGACCAGTCCCTCCCCTCCCCACCCTCAGAACCCTCCACCCAGCCTTGGCAGCTCTTTGCTAAATTGCCACCTGGAAAAGCACTTCACCAGCTAACCACAAAGAGAGTCAAGTGACAATAGGATGTAAAGAAAACTCATCTTGCTATCAACCACATCACTTCCATTCCTTGGTTCATGTTATCCTTTTTCTCCTCACCCTCTGCTAATCCCTGCCCTGACCCTCTCCCATCCCGATTCCAGTAGCCTGGTGTCTTCAAACTGGCAGCTCAGCTGACACTCCATCCTGCCTCTCAAAAGCTTTCCCGTTTCAGAATGTTCACAAACTTTTTTCCCCTGTTTTCCGTTCCATCCAATTCACATTCTTTCAAACCCACTGATCTCAGAGTGGTATACACAGAAAAAGCAACTCTTAAGTCTTAGGTATAAGCAGCTGCTGTTTTCCATTCTGGGATTTTGCATTTTAAGCATGCTAACCGATATTCCTCTCCAACTAGTGAATCCATGGGACTGAAAGGAGACTGAGGCTGTGGGCTGGGTAGATCTGAGGGCAACAGATTTCTCTTCATCCTTTTAACTTTCAACTTTTATATGTGCTTCCTTCCACTTCAGTCTCTAGAGACTCTACAGATGCTTCCAAAGAAGAGTCTCTGCTTAGGGATTAACAGTCACTTCTGGCTGCCATCTCGGGCTTAACACCAAGAAGGCAGCTTTGTTCATGGAGCGTGAAAGCCACTTTCAGGGTCCTGCTGATTGGCATAAACCCATGAGGAAGTAAAGTTTTTCATTCATTTGTACCCCTTCCTTCCTCCCCGCCCCCACACACATACAAAGCAGCACTTCTTCCTCATTTGTGGATTGGATAATTGTTCACTTTACATCATAGACAAAATATAGGTGTGACACTTTAAAGCCTGAATTGTGGGCCTCCCCGGTGGCGCAGCTGTTAAGAGCTGTGCTGTGGAGCTGTCGGCAGCAGCGACTGAGTTCGACCCCCCCCACCGGGGAGAATACCACATGGCGTGGCAGGCCACTCCTGCCTCGCCCACTGCTCCCCTCAGCAGTGTGTTTCTGATCTGCCTGTTCTGCTACCCGCTCTGGCTCTGGTGAACCCTCTCGCTGCCCCACGCTGTACCCCAGCTTGTATGTATAAATAAAAAATAAATCTTAAAAAAAAAAAGCCTGAATTTTTAACTGACAAGTACAGATGCTACAAATGCCAAGTTCCTTGGCCTTCATTAACTTATTCCTTGGCAGTCTCAGAGAGTCTGGGGGAGAATGAGTACTTTGGATAAATTTTATCTTTTTAAGTTGCAGTGATTCTTTTTAGGACAGTGTTCGCAAATTGTTGCAATGTATTATTGTTGTTAATTGCCTTGATAAACTTATGTATAATTTATTGGGAGAAATAAATTGCATTTATGCTTTATTTGATTTTTTTGCTTGTACCTCTTAAAGCCCCAGGAAATAGGAAGACGAAAGATTTCTAGCAATATAGAACCACATAGACCCTCAATTTGATCAAAGAGCCATGAAAAGAGCAAGAGATATATCTGTGTTCTCAAAAAATAAAAACAAGAAGGAGATACTAAACTGCTTATGTGAAAAAATACTTAAATGCAGGTCTTAAAATAATAGTCTCAATTTCTCATGGAGATGGATCACGGGTGAATTGGTGGTGGGCTACCCAAGAGGAATACAAAATGTAAAAGACATAAATAACAATAAAAATATATATTATAAAAAAAATAAAAGCTAGTTACAGAAGAAAAAAAATAGTCTCATTTTCTTCAACATGTATAATCTACATTTTGCCTCCATCATATAAAAACAATTTACAGATTCATTCAACAATTATTTCTCATTGCCATATTTTAAGGCCTCGTTTTAGTCCTTATATTGCAGAGTTGGCACATTCCCTTATTAATTTTCCATCATTATCTTCTATCCTACCTCACTCTTCTTCAAAGTTCTCAAAGTGGAATTCCCCCAAGCTAAATAGAGTTCACAGATGGATTCCATTTGGGCTAGTAGCAGTTCATACGAATTTTAAAGTGTTCAAAATCTAACTATTTACTTATTCATTTGGATTTTACAGGTTATTCTGAACAATGGAAAAAACTGATAACACTAGACCAACATTTATGCATAACAATACTGAGCTGGAACTAAATAGAAGTTGACCTATAGAGATTGGACATTTGCTGTCCAGTTGCCATAGTTCTCACCACTCCCTGTTGCCTTAAATCCTGGTATAGCTACTTAATTCATTTACATGGGTGAGCATTTGCAGCTACTCTTAATATACTCACCATATATATTTTTTACCTTTCTTGGGTCTGAACTACCAAATGTTCTAATACACAACATATAATTAAATACCATGCAGTATCTCACTTCCCAACATGTCTTGTAGGCTACTTACTCTCAACTTGTACCAAACCAAAAACATAATTTTTTCTTATTAGTCATCAAATTTGCTTCTACCCAGTGAATAGTATCACCATCCACGGTGGTCAGCTTTATATGTCAACTTATCTAGGCTAAAGTAGGTACCAGGCTATGCAAATAAACTTTTATATTTTGTATATGTGATTAATATTTACAGTCAGTCGACTTCAAGAAAAGGAGATAATTTTTATAATCTCAGTGAGTCTCATCCAATCAGTTGCAAAACCTTGGGAATAAAACTGAAGCTAGCATGAAGAAGAAATTTGGCCTCAAAATGGCATCATTAGCTCCTACCTGAGAGTTTCCAGACTCCTGTCCTGTCCTACATATTTCAGACTGTCAGCACCACTATCCTACAGGTTCTGTTTCTCCCCAGAATCCTTACTGATACTCCAGTCAGCCAGATGTCTGTAGCTAGGACTCTAAGAGTCATCTTCAACACTTTTTCTTCCTTATGGCTCTCATCTGGTCATAACTCTTTCTAATTAGTCTTCAAAATGATGATCAGATAAGATCTTGTAATTCTGTAATTCAGATATGATCTCTACTGCTCAGAGACAAATGCCCTAATTCCTAAGTAGAGAGTATGTGACTGTTCATTTTCTGGTCCTTGAATACTTCTCCAGATTCAATTTTTGCTGCACTGTACTTTTCTTGTATCTGCCATCCATATTTTTGAAGGCACCCTCATATTTCACTTCTCTTTGTGTTAGTTGTTCCTACAGTCTCAACATCCTTCCTTATAGAGCACCTGACAGAAATCTACTAACCTTTCAAGAATTGGTTGAAACAGTTCTTTAGGAAACTCCACACTTTCCTTTCCCAGGAGAATTGATGAACTCTTCCTTTGTATCCCAGCCTCCTGTTGCATTACTTTACCCAAGCATAGCCATAATGAAATAATTTCATTTGTTCATTCACAGGTCTGTTTTCTTTTACTGAACTGTGAGGCTTAACTGATTATCTAGTTAGTAGACCCTTGTGGCAACAATTACTAATGATCACTTGATATCTATTCTTACTTTCTTCCACAGGACGTCTATAGACACACAACCACCCGGAACAGTGCTTATATTTTCAGCGGCCCTTACAACTTGGTGTGGCTATGTGACTGAGTTCTGATTAATTAGATTTAAATGAAAGCATTCTGTGCCAGTGCCCAAAAACTTATCAGGTAATTCTCACAGGTTTTTTTCACCTTCTTCTTCCCTTTTTCCAACATACTCTTTAAAAGATGGATGTGATCATTGAAGTCTCATCTTGATTCTTTAAGCTACTATATGGCATAGTCATAGAGAAATCTGCAAGGAGCCTGGATCTCTGAGGACTTCATGGAGCAAAGTCACTATAGCAGCCCTCGATTTCTCACCTTTTCCTTTTACTTGGGAAATGAATAAATTTTCACTCCATCTAAAACCACTATTTCTGAGAGTGCTGTTCTACTGCTTATAACCAAATGAAACTTTAGTAAATGTACGAACAATCATAGGAATGTTTTCATTTCGTACAACTTTTAATTTAAGCCTTTAAATAAGCTATGACACATAAAGATTGTTACTAGGACCAAGTCAGAGTGAGGTTGATAATCTTGGAAGTGATTTATGTTTTAACTGTGTTTGGGTTTTAAAACGTATTTGCATATGCTTTTCCTGTTGTTTGCATAGGGTATCTTCTGTGATTCAACCTATTGTCTTTAACTCAGTTCCAGCCCCAGTCCTTGGGGAAGCCAAACTTTGATATATTCTGCTCCAGTTGGCCAATATCCGACTGGCCAGGTCAATACCATCTCCTACAAGTAGAGGTGATTTAGCTAATCAAACAAAGGGAAGGGGTGGGCAGGGAAGCCAAGATTGAGCCTCAGAGTGTCAGCTGAGTGGAGAACATGTCAGCAGCATAGCAAAGAATTTGAGTCCATAGATATCCAGGGAAAACAAGACCAGGAGAGAAATATGTGGAACTATTGCTAGAATGATCTGATTTATTCTTTCAAAGAACATGCCTAGATGAATTATGACACATTATGATCCTTTTCCATCATGGGTGTAGAAAACTGACACTTCTTTTCGTGGGTATACATTAGAAAAGTTTTGGAGGACAACTTAAGGAATCCCTTAAATATTTTACATATGTATCCATTAAGAGTCAAAGATCTTTTAAAAGGAAGGAAGGGGCTTAGCAGAAATTTTTATTGTTCAAAATGTCCTAGTTTTGCAATAAAATGAACAGACACATGTGGATCTACTCTATTCCTAATAAGCACTAAATATAACCAAAATATATAAAACCTGCTGAAATCTATATGAGGACAAAAACTGTCTCTCTTTGATGATGCTACTATTCGTACACATAGAAAAGCAGGGAAAATAACAGAGTGATTAACAATAAGATGCTTAGAAATAAGGGAAATATATCAAATTAATTCTAGACCTTAGCAATAATAATTAGAAAATTTAATGGGAAAAAAGGTAGCAATTCAAATCAGCAAATAACTGATGAATTAACCAATCATTTTGGGGAAAGTTGATAGGAAAAACGTTAGTTTTTCTCACCCAACCAGTACATACAGACACACAATCCAGATGGTTTAAATATTCAAGTGAAAACTATAAAGAATAAGGCAAGGAAGAACTAAACTGAGAGTATTTATTGATGTGGAAAGGCCTTTTGATGATCAGTGAAAAGCCCAAAAATGAATAGGAAAATATTGACTGTTGATTACTTAAAACTGGAAACTTATATTTTGGCCATCAAATGACAGACTATAAGAAAATACTGTGATAACTTAAAAGGTTGAATCTCTTTCTTATACAGAGAGCTACACATCAACAAGTCAAATCCTCATTAGGAAATGAGCAAAGAAAATGAAAAAGCAATTCACAGAATAGACTGTTAAATGAATAAAAAGCACAGGAATAGTTGACCAACATCACTAAATAAAATACATAGAAATTAAAGCAAAATAGAATACAATCTAATACCTATTAAGTTCAACACACTTTAAAGATTGCTAATCAATAAGAAAAACAGTAAACAGCTCAATGGGAAAATGGCAAAGAAAAAAAATTAACACGTCTTGTATATCAGATTGACAGAGATAAATAAATGGATAAACATAATGAAGCAGAATAATCAGAGCAACTAATTCATGTTTGTTCTCTTCGTAAGCATGCACGGCCCTTAGCCTCATAGATTTTTCCAGATTTGGCAGGTAAAAATCTGCCTGGATTTTCTTGTCATTTGTATACAGCTGGATTTATTGACAAGATGATGTCAGTTTCCACAGAGAGATGGGGAGAGGTGGAAAGAGAACTACATATAAAGAGAAAGACAGAGAAGGGGGATTATAGGGAAAGGGAAGAGATTCGAAGGATATTGGGGCAGCAGGACTTAAGTCCCCCCAAGCACCCCGGGAATTGTGGACACTTGCTCTTGGTTTCCAGCTTTTTAAAGATTTCCAAGAATGCCATCGAACACCTAGGGACCACGAGGCCTTGGAGAATAAGTATCTCTGTATCCACCCTGTGGACAGAAAGCCAAAGGGAGGTGTCTGCTGCATTGGAATCGTTTTAAGAATTTGCTGGGATTTTGCAAGACCTTGAAGCTTAGGGTGGGGGACAAGTTTTGGAGACATCTCCCATTAGGGTTATCTACTTCAACAGGACAGACCGCTGAGTCTAGCTTTAGAGTTCATTTTAAAGAAATTTGATATTCTTGCACACTTTGGTTCAAAGTTGCTTAGTTGTGACATTGTTAGCCAGCCTGGGATAAACAGACCCCACTAGAAAGTAAGCATAGCTATTCAGGAGGACTGTTTGACAATCTGTGTCCAAATGTAAAATGACCATGCCTTTTCACTAGCAATCATAATCCTAGGATTTTATACTAAAGAACTTTCTTTACTGAGCAAAGTAAACAGATATACTGCAAAATTGCCTAGAATGGCAAAAAAGATTTTGGAAAATCCTGCATGTCTCTCCATAGTGAAAATCTTAAATAAATAAAGAAACCAGGCACATACATACAATGGAATATTTTGAAGCATTAAAAGTGATTATGAGCCACAAATCATTAGTCATTAGGAAAATGCAAATCAAAACCACCATGAGATATCATGTCATACCATACACATTAGACAGACTATAGCAATAGTATTTTTTAAAAAGATTTATTTATTTATGCATACAAGAGCTGGGATGTAGGCCAGAGGTGGAGAGGGGGGGAGTAAGAGAGTTCACCAGAGACAGTGGGGAGCAGAACAAGAAGACTGACTGAAATACACTGCTGAGGGGAGCAGCGGGCGAGGCAGGAGAGGTCTGCTGCACCATGTGGGAAGCTCCCTGGCCAGGGACCAAACTAGTGCTGCAGTGGCTGCTGATAGCTTCATAGTGCTGAGACTTAACCCCTTGCTCCACCAGGAAGACCCAGCAATAGTAATTTTTAAACCCTGTTCATGAGGATATAAAGAAATTGAATCCTCATACATTGCTGGTGCAGCCACTGTGGAAAACTGTTTGGCAGTTCCTCAGAAATTTAAACGTAGGATGGCCATATGACCCAGCAATTCCACTCATAGATTTATACCCAAAAGAACTGAAAGCATATATTTATAAAAAAAATTTGTACACTTTTCCAGCAGCATTATTCATAATAGCCAAAAAAGTAGAAACAAACTAAATATCCACTTCTTGATGAGTAGATAAACAAATGTGGTTTATCCATACAATAGACCATTACTCAACTGGTAAAAAGCAATGCAGTACTGTGATGATTTATTTTATGTGTCAACTTGACAAGCAGCATTTATCCCAAGGCCGGGCCTGGGGCAAAAGAGTAACCAGGTAATAGTCTGCCTATCTCTGTCCATCCGTCCATCCATCCATCCATCCATCCATCCATCCATTCATCCATCCATCCTACCTACTTGTCTCTCATTGGTTCTATTTCTCTGGAGAAGCCTGACTAATACAAGTAAGTACTGATACTGACATCTTTCTCCCAGTACATCATGTTCATAGGTTCACATCCCTATTTTTTGTAAGCACTCAATCAACACACTGCAGATATGCAGTAAACTACCTCCATGAAAATCTTTGAAAGGCATATTTCAAGAGATTATTAGTTTTTCATATATTTTTACTATCCTAAAAATACAGATCATACGTTATTTTCTCAAAACCAATAGATAAAAAGAAAAGAATTGTTAGCAACTAGAGTTTGAGATTTTTTAAGGATCATAAGTATAATGCCACATTGGTAGAGCTTTTTAGAGGGCAGCAGGAAAATAAAATTTCTAGGTATTTATCCTATGGAAGTATTTTTACCTTTGCACAAAGATACATGCCCCTGATAACATTGTTTGTGATGGCAGAAATATTTTTAAAATACCTTTATTTGTGGCCTGTTTCCAGAGTGGTTTCCTTATGGGCTCAATGCAAGAGCAGGCACATAATTTCATAAAACCATTAAACCATTAAAAATAAGGGATAACAACAGTCTGTATACTGACAAAGAAGAAAGTCACAATGCATAGCTAAATGAAAATAGTAAGTTAGAAATAGTATATATAGTGTAATCTCATTTAAAATTACTATTTTTACACACTTGGGGAAAAATTCTCCAAAGATGTATACTGAAGGATTAAGAACAATTATCTTTGAGGGATGGGATTACAGAATTCTCACTTCCTGTCTTATACATCTCTACACTGTAGGAACATTTTACAATGAGCATCTATTATTTCTATTATAAGGAGGAGACAATGAAGTTGTTCTTTTTTTTTTTTTTTTTTGAAAGAAAAAAAGAAAAACCCCACAGAGAGCGGCATTGTTCCAGGGCTGGGTCCGGGGCCAAGATTTAGCCTCTGCTGCACAGTGGTGGACAGGACCTCGCTCAGCTGGAGCCTGGGAATGGTTTGATTGACAGTCTCTGCTTGGTTGGGGCTTTCATGCATCTGGCATGGCTCAGCTGGGAACCCCCTTGAAATTTCCATGAAGGGGACTCTCCTGCTGAGTGTGTGATATTGACCATTTCTTAGTTTTCTGTGCAGATACAGAGCCAAGAATGCTACCAGCTATGGACTCAAAGCTCTACTCAGCTCATTACTTCCTAACCGTTAACTCTCAGTAAATTAGTTACTTTCTCTAGGTTGTCTACCTGAAGGGTCAGTTTTGAAGATGAAGTTAAAAAGTATGCAAAAATTTCCTTCACAGATGTTACAACAGAGCAGGTATGTAATAAATGCCAGTTCACACCCCATCACCCCTGCCACTTCTTTCTCCCTGTCTACATTCCCTCGCAGATGGGTAATTAACTGCTGTGGCTCTCAATGGGATTATTGAGATTTTACCATTCTTTGGTGGCATTTTATAAATGGGGGCAGACTTTTTTGGTTTGTCACAAAGATGAAGAAGCTACTGGATTTGACTAGATTTGTAGGCATAGCCCAGAAATACCAAATATCCTGCAATACATAAGACATTCAGGCAATAAAGAATTATCTTGCATCTCCTATAACTTTTCAATGTCCCTTTACATATTTGTAGAAGTTAAAAACCTGAGCCTTATATTATCTGAGCCTGGATGCTAATTCCATTTTATACAGCCACTCTCCATTTCCCAAGGTGAAGACTGTATTTTGTTTTGTTTGGACTTTATATTTTTCGAACATCACATTCTGATGGTAGCATCACTTATGTATGCTATTTGAGTTGCCAAATAAAACACACCTCTAGCCATCTGCCTTTGTAGTTGTCACAAGTTGGTTTGGTGCAGAGGTGTGATCATCTGTTATATCTTCTAGAATGCTCATTCCTAAGCATTTGCATAGTAAAATCCATGCTAAACTATTATAATTTAGTTTCCTCTTCTCATTTATATTATATTATACTGTAGGGAGTTGGTAACACTCAGGACTTTTATTTGGGAAACAGTGTAGTATTACAAAGTGGTTACTATAAAAAGAGGACAGTCTAGGGGATCATAGTTTTTCAGTTGCAGCAAAACCCTAAAGAACATCATTCCTGTGAAGTAAGATAGGTTCAACAATTGTGTGCTCTTCACTGTAGGATAATGACATTGGCAAAAATTCAAGTATTTCATTATTTCCATTTCCAAAGGATTATTAGGATCCAAGATAGCAATCAATATTGGTTCCTCTAGAAACAGAACCGTGGAGGCAAAAGGGCCCAGAATAACTCTTCAGAGGAGGGTCCTTAGTTCAATAAAAGAAATCAAATAATCTTACTGTCTTTTATAGCTTGCTTAAGCAGAAGGCAAGAAACCTATCATGAGTCTGTAGATGAAGTGAAAAACTAGAAGCCAGAGAAGCAAGCAGAAGGGGTGCAGGGATGGTGACTGCTGTTGGTACTGATGGATAAAACAGGAAGTCGGCCACGGCATCTGTTTAGTACGTGGGTGTGTTCCAGCTGAGCGCCAAGATTTGCATACTACTGCTGAGCACTGAATAATCTGTCGCACAGTTTCTTACAGGTGTCATCCACCGTTTGAAAGATGAGGAATGAAGACATCTGACACTCTCAACTTTCTAAGTTAATGGGCTAAAAGATGGATCAAAAGCAAGAAAAAATACCAATAGATGAATCATTATTTGTATTTTGAATATTTTGTGTTACTTTTATTTTAGTTTATATCTGCTCATGATGAAAACTTTCTTCATAGACTCACAGAAAACATCAATGTCAGATAAGCCGAGGTAGCCATGTTCTAGTTTCCATGCTTTTCCTAAAGGTGAGGAAGTACCTGAGTTCCAAGACCTTTCAATGAGCTTCAGAGAGTTTGCAGAAGGAAAATAATAATGACAATAACAATGACAAGAATAAAAGGCAGAGTGAATAATGTAAAACATTACTTTTGTAGTCCATTTTATTTTAAATCATAAAACAAATTTAAAAGCAAGCTCTGCATAGGATAATGTACAAAACAGACGCCATGCATCCAAAGAATAATTCACCCATTCTGTGGAAGTGAGGAACTATATCTGGAGGAAAGTAGAATTAAAAATAATTCTGAAGAAGGAAGTTAGAAAGGAGTCATGAAGACATTTTATGCAGATCAGAAGTCAAGGACAGAAATTATATGACAGTGTAAAAGTTAGGTGACGTTTTGAAATATTTGATCTATGACACATTTTGAGTTTGCAGGTCAGGAGTATCCAACCTGTCACTCATCAGACCTGCCATTTTGATATATAAAAGAATAGACAGGGTCTCCCTGCTGGTGCAAAGGGGTTAAGTCTCAGCACTGTGAAGTGATCCACAGCCACTACAGCAAGAGTTCGATCCCCGGCCCGGGAGCCGACCCACATGGCGCTGCAGACTTCTCCTGTCTCCCCTGCTGCTCCCCTCAGCAGTGTACTTCAGTGGATCCACCTGTTCTGCTCCCCACTCTGTCTCTGGTGAATCCTCTCACCCCCCACCCATACCTCTGGCCTACATTCCAGCTCTTACATGCATAAATAAATAAATCTTTAAAAAAAATAAAGAATAGACAGATGATAGATGATAGGTAGATAAAGGTAGATTAATAGAAGATAGGTAGAAATATTATACTATAATTATATAATATAATAGTATACTTACATCAGTTTACATCTTATGTAAGATAAATATATAGCAAGATATTCACACACATACTCATATATGATATGATACAGATTGAAAATGAGCTATATTCACTGAATCACTGAAATTTTAATCTTGTGGATTTAAGCTATGCTGGCATATGACTGATGTACAGATAGGCACAGCCCTGTGACCCCAAAGTTAATCTAGTGAGAGATCCATGCTTGTGAGTGGGCAATAGCACAATAGATCATGCTGGGGGTGCCGGGTCACTCTAGGAGGATCTTGGAAGGGCACCCATCCCCCATCCTCACCCTGGATAGTCAGAGGGAACATCTAAAAAGAAATTATGTCTATGCTGAGATCCAAGGAATGATTTGAAATTTCCTAGGAAATGAAAGTAAGAGAAGGCAAGAAGATTTTGTCCCACAGAAACAGCAGTATTTAGGAAGACCTACAGAGGCAAGTCTCTTTAGACAGTAAGAAGAAGTTCAATGTCAAGAGGTAAGTGGAGTGGACTAAAAGCTGCAAAGGAAGCTCAGCACCAGGTCATGGCAAGTCCCTTCAAGGTCAGACTTTAAAAGCTTCAGTAGGGGAGCAACATGGGCGGATGCAAAATCGCTCTGCATGTAGTTTGGAGAATGGACTGAAAGGAAAAAAAAAAAAATACTGCATTATTTTAATGTTGCTCTCACCACCATTCCTCAGATCTTAACTGACCCAGTATATCACTCTGCATATTTTTTTCAAAACGTATGCCAATATGTCTGGATTAACATATGAGAAGAGCATGCAATAAGAGTTGTAGATAATAAAATGAGATTATAATTGATGGAATCCCTTGGCAATGAGGAAATAATTTTAGTGCAAGATAAAGCACTAGCTCTCCTGACAGATCACAGTCTTGTATTTATCAGGTATCAATAATTAGTCAAAGCAATAAGAAATCATGTTTAAAAGAATACTGAGAAAGCTTTGTGGAGGAATTTTGTCTGGATATATATTTTTTAAGGATAATTGGGATTTCAATAAAATGAGATTGGGAAGCAGGTTAGGAGGGAAGTAGCAGGTAGAAAGATTCTCTTGAAATGGGAGAGGGAAAGCCACGGTGACAATAAAGTGCAATTTTTGTTTGGCACTAAGTGCAGGTCCTCAGCTGCGCACATTCCTGACATCCTGATAGGAAGAGCATGAAAATCTGGGAGCCGTAGGTAAAGGACTACAAGTCTTGTTCTTGGAAATGTCCCTTTGCTGTGACAGGTAGGATAGTGCCATGCAGGACTCATGGCAGGGAGACCAACCTGGTTTCAGCACTGCAAACACTATATGAAAAAAACATCGATTGGTGGCTCTGGGAATATTGAAAGGAAAGGATTTTAGAGGGACCGTGAAGTGAGAAGATCTATAAGGAAACTGGGAGAGAAAGATCTCAATCCCTGGGCGTGCCACTTGAAAATGGACCAGCAAAACTGGCGCTACTGCAGCTTCTACCAGGATCACGCTAAACCACCCAAAATGTCAGTATAAGCTTTGCATCTCTTAGGAATGTGATGACCAAGTCAGCGGCCTCATAATAAACATAGCATATAGCATGGAGGTCATCGGCTGGGACTCATGAAAGGAATTGGTGAGAAATGCTTGGCTTTGGTCCTGTTAAGAAGCAGAACCAGAAAACTAATTTATTATTACTTGGCCAGGGGTAATTTATCTTGCTTATGCAAAGTAATAGATGTCTTTTATGGTTTTAAATAGCCCAACTAGTTCTCTGATTTTGAGAAAAGCTACTGAGTACATAGATAAGTACGTCCATTGGTGCTTTGACATAAATTAGTACACAAAGCTATAAACAAATCTTTTGCTCCTCCACCTTTTCATCACTGACCAAACATTCCCAGGAGAATTCAAAGCAATGCATCCATCATTCTTTTCTTTTTTCCATACCTAGAAGCCCCTGTAGGAAAACTTACGGAGAAATGCAGAGAAAAAGAAAGGCTGAGCAGATTCCGGGGCTCTGCTGAGTGGGAAGCCTTAAAACTTGGTTTCACTACTAATTTTAGGAAACAGACTGCTAAGAAGCATGCAAGTCTTTTAATAAGGCAGCAAAAACTGAAGTGACATTATAACATTTAATTATAGTTATTGTTATAAGGTAAATACAGAAAGGAAAAGACTAGAACTATCTACAGGTGCTTCCAAGATGAAGCCCTCTCTTTTACTCCATTCAGGCTGTGATCACAAAATACTATCTGCTGAGTAGCTTTAAGCTGCAAAAGTTGATTGCTCACAGTTGCAAGTGGCTGGAAGTCTGAGAAAGGCATGGTTGGGTGAGCGTTCTCTTCCAGGTACCAGACTTCTTGTAACCCCACACAGCAGCAGGACTAGGAAGCTCAGTGGGACCTCTTTGATAAGCGCACTCATCCCAGCTGTGAAGCCTCAACCCCCATGACTAATCATCTCCCAAGGATTCCATCTACCACTCCCATCACCTTTACTAGTTAGGAGTTCAACATAGTTTGGTTCTGGGCTGGGGAGGAGGGCACAGAAACATTCAGATCATAGCATCCTGGTGCACTTTCTGTTGTGCACAGTCAGAACGGTTGCATCATGTGAGGCAGAACTAGGACTTTGCTATAGTGTTTATTGGAAGTTTGGTTTAAGGAGATGTATGTGGGCACCAAGTGATGGCCAATTTGATGTGTCAACTTGGCTATGTTAAGGATGCCCAGATAGCTGATAAAATATCATCTCTTGGTGTATCTGTGAGGATATTTCTGGAAGAGATTACCATTTGACTCTTTACTGATAGACTGAGTAAAAAAAGATGGTCTTCACCAAATAGATAGACATCAATTAAGCATCAGAGAGCTTGAATGGAATGAAACTATCAAGGAGACTAATTCCCCCTCTCTTTTTGGGCTGGGATAGCTATGTGTTCCTGTCCTTGGATGTGGGAACTGTTGGTTTGCTTACCTTAGATTCAGACTGAATTTTACTACTGGCTCTCCCATAGCATACTACTAGTCTGCACATGGCAGATTCTGGGACTTATTGGCCATCATAACTGCCACATGAACCGATTTCTATAACAAAATTCCATGTAACACACATACACACACATATGTATACCGTTGGGTGTGTATTTTTGGAGGATCCTGACTAATACAACACCATAGTAAATAAAATGGGAAATAGGTGGAGTCTTGGATTTCTCTAGTTTCTGGAAAAAAGGGAAGAGGAAAAAGTGGCTACAAAAGATTTTTAGATGAAGAGGTAACATAATTTGAAGCTATGCCACATAGGATATTGAGGATTGGAGTCAAAGATGTATGGAAACAGTTGCTTCCACAGAAGAGCAGGTTAATAGCAAGTCCGGTAATTTTGGTTAATGACATTATAGGACAACTAATTCAGACTTGACAGGTCACTGGATTTAACTGGAAGAAGTCATCATTAATCTCAGATAGATATCCAATTGTATCATACACAAAAGGGAGAAAACAATGTTAATACAAAGCATAGGGATATGCAATTACAAAGAGAGAGATGGGGGCAGGGGTAAGAAGAAAGAAAACAATAAAATATGGCTGGATATCAGAAAATACTTAAGTATGTAAATCAAATATAAATTGAAAAAGCATGAAGAAAGACAGAATTGCTCTGTTAATTTTAGAACTCCTACTACTTTTTATTGCTCTACGAAATAAGAATTATAGAATCTTAAAGTTGTCCTGAGCAAAGCATTATAGGTGGAGGGAGTTCATGGTCTCAGCACACAGCACCTCTGGCTTATCACCCAGTCACAAAAAGGACTAAGATGGTGCCATAAACACAGACAAAAAGGAGAAGCTGATGAGTGAGAGACTTCACAGGAAACACAGATATAGTAATGGGAATAATGAGTAATGGAGTAGAGGAAATAGGTGTGGGGAGGGAGTAAGCTTGTGTTTCCTAATATGAACCAGATTCTCTAAATACAGTATTAACCTTCACCACTGTCCTAAGACATAGCCATCACCACAGCCATTTTGCAATTGAAGAAACAGGAGGCTCAATCAAGTGTCCCAAACATAGAGCAACATTAGATTGAGACTGTATTCAGAAACTAACATCACAACATTCATCTCCTTGATTTGGGGAAAATGGCATTTGTAGGACTGAAGAAAGTAAAAGGAGGAAAACTATAGCTAGAAAGTATTATATAGAAAAAAATCCTTACAACGTGATGTTAAAAACATTATGACAAGCCATCCATTGTCAATGTCAAATGTGCCAGTGCTCAGGGATAGAAAATGGCCTGGGCTGCTAAAGAAATAACAACTATTTAAGGAAACTTAATTTTCACCTGAAGAATAATGGGGAGAGATTTGTAGGATCAGCTGAAACCTAGTATGAACATTGTAAATAACGATGAGAATGTCATATTTCCTCTGGCAAAAATATGGCTGGGCTGTGGCAACAGTTCAAACATTTTATGAAGGCGACCCCCTTGGAGAAGAGTCCTCTTTCCTCTCCCTCCCTCCAGTTCCTTCTATGGGCCAAACCTTTCTCAGCGACTCTGATTTTGGGAAATGAAATGGCCGGAAATTCAGTGTTTGATGTTGGCAGCACTTCTCCTCTTTCCAGGCCACCCCCCACATATCCCATTTGATCTGTCCATTACAAAATGCACCCACAACTCATCTCCCCATAAATACTTTCAAATCAAAGAACTGCTAGCTATTCATAGAAGAGTATCTCCTTCACAATTTCCTTAAACACCATTAAAGTCCATATAGAATAAATAAATCGATAAAATGTAAAATATCTCTTCCCTGGACAAAACATTTCTGAAAAGTGTTTATTTCGTGGGAAATTCATGACAGATGGTATGAGTAGTGGTGAGGCATTCAAAACAGTACAAAGTTTCCTACTGTTCAGTCAGATGCTTCCACTCTCTGTTCCATCCATTAAATGCTGACTTATTTTTCCTGTACCAACTTCAGTTGTTTTTTTTTAAATAAATCATGCTTTGGTACTCATGTAAGATTGTTTCATAGTATTACTGGAAACCTCCATGTGAAATGGAACCTTCAAACAACACACACACAAAAAGTGTTTGGAAGCATCTGCCATAAGAGACATAACACAAAGATTATCACAACATAAAGATTATAATACTCATTGCTAAGAGTGCAATAAGTTCACTGTGATCACTGAAATTATTATATCCAAAGTGTAAATTGGCATATATATATATATATATATGATGTTTAAATATATTTCATTTAGCAAGTACTGCCAAAATTTAAGTATCCAATCTATCAGTCATGGATTGGTTAAGACAATACCTATAGAGAGTGGCACTACCACAAGGATAGTTCTATTAAACTCTATCTGGGCAAATAATGAATGATATTCTCAAAAGAGACCCACTCCACTTTATGACGGTGAGTTGGTAGATGTGTGAATTGAAGTGTGTGCATGCCCATGTGCGCACACACAGAGCTTTCGACAATGTATTGTTTAAATATGAGCCTCTACGACACAGATATCCCAAGCCTACTACATATTTTTCTCTTACACTGTTTTATCCGATTCCCCTTCTTGAATCTTCCAAAGAACAATTTTGGATCTAAAGGAACCATGAGCTTCTAGAAGAAAATTGTTTGAGATATGGACGGTGATGATTTTAAATGGGCATTCTAGAGGATGTGGGCCATATTGATTCTTCCTGTTGAGTCAGATATTTTACAGAATCTGATGTAGATCTATAGATTCTTTCTCAAGTGAATCTGATATAGCTCTATGGATGACTGAGTGACTCCCTCAAGTTGACCTGGGATAGAAACTTGAGATTTACATCTCTGCATTACAACGGCTGTAATCAAAAAGGAAACAATAAAAAAGTTATTTAAATGAAAGACCTCGACTAGAGGCCAAAAGCTTTTCAGCAAAACCATATCTGCTGAAAGTTAAAGGAACATTTTCAAGGCTATTCTGGAAACAAATTGTCTCTGTTTGGCAGCCATCACCCAATGGAAAGTACTACAGTCTCTCCTGCCAGTTTTCTTGTGTGCAACTGACCAGTGCTAAATAAGAAACAAACCCCAAACTCCTTTGCTTTAATTTTTGTCTGACCAGCAAACCAACTTCATGAATTATTTTATTTTTATAGAAGAGATTTGCAAAGTAGTTTTGCCATCTGTAATTGTTTTTTTTTAAACACAGCACTCAGTAGCATAATTGGCTAAAATTTTTGTTGTTCATAGAATCCTAATGGTAATTACAAACTGAAGTGAAAACGAGGCTATTGAAATCTGTATAATTTGAAACAGCATTTTTAAAGCAACAACAAAATAATTCTGCTTGACAGATTTGCCTTTGAGATTTCTTTTCTCCCAGAAGTCAAAAATATGACCACCACAGGTTGGTACTTCAATCTATATTTATTTAATATTTATTTTGGGATTAATGGGAGAATAAAGGGGTGGGGGAGGAGAGAGAGAGAGAGATAAAGCAGAGGGGTAGGGAGGAGAGAGAGAGAGAGAAACTGTATGTGGTCACATGTCTAAAGACACATTGTCCTAACTTCCATGTGATATTCTGACAATCTAGATAGAAGAAATTGTAATTCCTTTTTCTTCCAAGGCTAGCTTGCTAGCTTTTATATCCATCCATTTCCATTTAACAAATATGCATTGAATATTTCTTTGCCAATATTTACAAAGTTAATATTATTCTGAAACAGCAATGTCATTACCTATGGTAAATATCATCACTACAAAATGGCTTTCTTGGATAAAGAAACATGGTATATGTATTTATCTCTTCTCTCTCTCTCTCTCTCTCTCTCTCTCTCTCTCTCTCTCTCTTTGTGTGTGTATGTGTGTGTGTGTTATGTCTCTGTCCACGTACATGTCAATATTATATGTACACACATACAATGAAGTATTAGTCAGCCATAAAAAGAGTGGAATTTCCAGTTACAAAACAAATAAGATCTGGGATGTAATGGACAGCAAAGTGACTACAGTTAATAATACTGTATTGCAGGGGCCTCCCTGGTGGCGCAGCGGTTAAGCGCTGCGCTGTGGAGCTGTCGGCAGCGGCGACGCGAGTTCGACGCCCGGCCAGGGAGAATCCCACATGGTGCGGCAGACCTCTCCTGCCTCGCCCTCTGCTCCCCTCAGCAGTGTATTTCTGATCTGCCTGTTCTGCCCCCCACTCTGTCTCTGGTGAACCCTCTCGCCGCCCCACACCTCTGGCCTGCACCCCAGCTTGTATGTATAAATAAAAAAATAAATCTTAAAAAAAAAAATAATAATACTGTATTGCATATTTGAAAGTTGCTAAAAGAGTAAATCTTAATATTCCTATTGTGAGGAAAAAATTACAACTATTTTTGGTGATTCATGTTAAATAGATTTATTGTAATGATAATCTTGCAATATATACAAATATTGGCTCATTATGTTGTACCCCTGAATCTAATATGTTATGTGTCAGCTATAATTCAAAAAGAAAAATAAAAACAGGACAATAATGAACTTTTTAAAAAGATGACATTATCAGGTTCTGGTCCTTTGCTCTGATACAAGGATTAAAAGATTCTGTTGAGACTAAATGCTTTCTGGAGCAAGAAAGGTAGGATTATCAGTAATTATCATTCATGATTTACTTTGGTTAGAAATGCTTGTCAGCATTCAGTCACTCCATTCTCCACCTCAAACAGATTTCAACTCAGGTTGTAAAATGTTTGTGAACTAAGAATCCTTACATATTTCCCATTAGTTTGTGGTTTCCATTGCCCTTGGAATAAAACACAAATGCCTTTCCAGGAACACAAAGGCTTCTGTAATCCAGGCCCTGCCAATCTCACTAATAACATCTCACCCCTCACTCTTCTCTAGCTACACTGGTCTTATTTGTTTTCCTTTAACAGTTTGTTTTAAAATTTATTTTTGCACTTGCTGTTGCCTCTCCCTGAAAGACTCTCACTTCAACCTTCATGGCTCAGGTCAAATATTGTTTCCTCACAGTGATTTTCTCTGGCCGTCTTAGTGTATATTTTTTCCTCGTAACGCTTATCTTTATTTGGAAAATTCATAATCATTATTTGTTTACCTGCGTATTGCTTACCTGACGTTGTGAGAATATGAAAAACACAAAAGCATGCACCTCAGTTCTGTTGCTGTGTTTCCTGTGCCTGCAACAGGGCCTGGCAGCTATTTGTTGAATAAGTGATTGAATAGAGGATATGTAGAAGAGATCCTTGCTTGAGAGCTCACCAGCTTTTCTGGTTATCAGTGCCTTCTATATATTTTCCATTTTCATGACCGATCAGTTTAGATCTTAGATGTTTTCCAGATTTGGGGGTTCTCATCTTGCCTCACATTCTGGTGTTTACGTCCCCCTGCTTTTGTTCATCTAGTTGACGTATGCCCTGGGGCTCACTCTTACACTCTCCTCCCTGATGCACCGAGCTAGACCCAGGTGTACACACTTAATTTCTCTCTGGCCTCTGCCATCCAAGGAAGCTAAAGATAATAGGAAAAAAGACTAGAGTTCAATCCTTCTGCCACTCTGTCATCATTGGACAAATCGGCAAAAGGTAAAATCTTTTTGAAACTGTGTTTTCTGAGAGGCTGGATTTGGAATGTAAGAAAGGAAGATGGAAGCTCCCAAATCAACATCTGTATATCCTGCCTTAAGGTTACCACCAAAAGTCAAATTCTACCCTTCACTATACAATTGACCCCTTTTACCCAGTTTGCCCACTCCCTCCTCCTTTCCCTTCTGGTAACTACTAACTTGGTCTTACAGTCCAAAAAGTAATTTTTCTTTTATTTAGATCACACATTTGTTTGGTTTCTCTACATATTTCTTGTCCCAGATCTAATCCATGATCACACTGCACTTAGTAACCACTTATCCTCAATTTCTTTTCATCTAGAATTGTCCCGAAATCATTCTTTATCTTTGATGTCCTTGTCACTTTCGAAAAGTGCTGGTCAGTTATTTTTAGAAAAATACCTAAATCTAGGGTTATCTGATATTTTTTCATGATTCAAATCAATTCCATTTCTCATGACTAATTCATGTTGGGTCAAAATACTGCAGAAATCATGTATCCTCTTCAGTGCAGTCTATTTTTTTTAAAGATTTATTTATTTATGCATACAAACTGGGGTACAAGCCAGAGACTTGGGGTGGTGAGAGGGTTCACCAGAGACTGAGTGGGGAGCAGAACAGGCAGATGGATGGAAATACACTGCTGAGGGGAGCAGTGGGCGAGGCAGGAGAGGTCTGCCGCGCCATGTGGGAATCTCCCTGGCCGGGCATCGAACTCGCGTTGCTGCTGCCGACAGCTCCACAGCGCAGCACTTAACCGCTGAGCCACCAGGGAGACCCTCAGTGCAGTCTATTGAGAGACATGTACTGTTGATCTCTTTCATTACTGGTGGTGTTAATTTGAATTATTTAGTTAAAGTGGTAGCTCCTAGGTTTCTTTATTGTAAAGTTACTATTTTTCCTATTATAATTAATATGCACCTTGTATAGAGATACTTTGAGACTATGTGGATATCCTATTTCTTATAATACTTTCACCAGTGATTTTAACATTTATAACGATTCTTACCTGAAACAATTATTACTGTGTTGTTTACCAAGTCGTGATTTTCTGTTTTCACCCTTCCTTCTCTGTATTTTAGTCAGAGTTCTACTGTGACAAAGAGCTATCCATTCTCCCCATTTATTTATTGGTTTCATTATTTATATCACTATGAATTCATGGCTTATCACTTAAATCTATGGATTTTAATCCATTATCATCATTATTCATTTATTTGTATTTTGCTCACATTGTTCCATTTTGATCATTGGGAACTGACCATTGGGATTCCCTTCAAATTTAGTTCTGTAACCTTTGACATATTCCCATCACCTTTTAAGCACCTCCTTATTTTCTCATATCATAAAGTATTCTATATTTATCTTATTTCTTTTATGTTCACAGTCCATTTTGTTCACAGTCTACAGGGTCATTGCTCTGTGGAGCTCTGGTTTCTTTTATTAGGAAGTAGTATTATGTATTATTAATGAAAATGAGAGGTCAAATTCTACCACTTTAAGTCAATCCTAAATATTAGTCTAGGTAATGGTATGAGTAGTAGATGGTAGTAGAAAGATGAGAAAAGACACATGGAAGTTTATGTTTTCATCAAGTGACTGGTTTTAAGAAGAAAATTGTTGTTAGCTTTTAGTTTTACCAACTGTAACACATCTCAATGTTTTATATACTATCAGATGGACCCTGGAGTCAGAAAGTGATTATGGGGGCAAATGCGATTTAGAGCCATTGGAGCTCTTGCTGGTGCTACACAGAGTGCCTCAGCAATGGGTATCAAGTAAAAGTGTGGAGCTAATGTTTGAGTCAGCTAAAATGCTGGGCTCAGAGAGCAGAGAGAGGAACTAAACTTAGATACACAATGAGTGGGCTTCCTGGTGCCCTGAATGACTTGTTAATTAGGGAGTAACTCCTCCCAAAAGACTTGACTGAGCTCAGGCTGAAGTTTAACAACTTCTGTGTGTGAGGGAATCCAGGAGGGTAACTTCAGTCTCATCTGCACTGGGAAATGGGATTGAGAAATTAAAAGACATATTCATTGGAATTCCTGTGAAAAGGGGAAATTCATTTATAATTCTAAAGAAGTGGACTATCACTCCTTTGAATTTTTAGTCTGTCTTCAAACTCCATTTCATGTCTTCTCAACATGATTAGTATGCAACTGGAATCACAATACTTGAAGAGTGACTTAAATCCTGAAGCTTGGGTGAAATTCCAGACTTTGATAAAAATGAAGAAACCCTGAAAAAATGAGGAAAGTGTTTAGTATTACTGTGTCCCACCCAGATCTGGGAAAGGGAGGAGAGAGAGCGCAAGAGTGTGAGCAGAGACCTGATGTTTTTTTTCCCTGGGAACATTGCATTCATTTCTACAATTCCATACCTTTTCTCTAGTCTAAGCATTTTTTTCTTGAACTACTTTATTTATTTATTTAAAGTAGAGATGGAGGAATCTTTTCTATCACCAGTCTGGTGAAATCGGAGTTAACTGAGATTGCCAGGAAGAGAAATTGCCGAGCCCCTGAATTGTACTGATGATGACTCATTTTTTAGTAGGAAAACCTAAGAAATCTATAAGGGGAGTGTGAGTGCACTGGTGGGGGTCTCTGCCTGGGTGTCTCTCCACATGGCATTCATTTTCTACCTCATAAGGCAGTCATGTGAACTACAGTTTCACATTCCACCCTAGAAGCTGGCCTTGAATAGCCTGGAGAAGTCAGGCAGTGGAGGAGTTCCCTCTCTGGAATGTTGAGCAAGTACATTTTTACCTGATACTGTAACCCTGAATTCATCTTTGGCTCCAAAAGCTTCTCCTCCCACATGGTCTGAAAAATCAACTGATCCTCATCCCACTAGCCTGTTTATTCCACTGCTTCATCTGCTGATTGTTTGTAATCGTAACATCTGTTGCTTATCTGCCGTTCAGGAGGTTGTGGAGATGAGTGAGGTAGTATGTGTTAAAATGAAAGCAAAGCACTTCAGCTGCCCCCTTTGCCAGGGCACCGTGTCGCTGGGCACATCATTTCCCCAGAATGTATCATGACTTAATATCAGAAGGTGTCCTTTTACATACAGGAAAGTTTAATTCCCAAAGACTGAAAAGATGATGTGCAAACAAATCTGAAGCTATAAATAACACAAACTTAGAATTCAAATGTCCACTTTTCAAGACCAAGAAAATGTACTGAAACTTACAAGTATTAGTGGTATATGAATAAAAAATAAAGCTATATACAGTGAAAAAAAAATAAAATGGAACACTTCCGCCTTTCTCCTCCACAGAACATGTAGAAAGATGAACTAAGGTGTGTAAGACCCAGCTTCCTAGTTCTGAAAAATTACAGCTTTGTGGACTTTAAAACACAAGAGAGATTAAGACTTCAAGCAATGGGACAATTTAATTAGGAGTAAAACTATGCAAATCATTTAAAAATAACCTTATACCTACTGACTATCAGAATCCAGCTCTAAGCATAAGTTTTAAAATTGTTTAAAAAAGTATTCCTTTCTGGTTGAAAAAATAATTCAGTATCAATGTCAACTTTGCAAACAGTAAAATGTAATGTAAAAAATATGAAATGTAAGTGAAAAATATAAGATATTTAAGTGTAAATGATAAAAGATCACGGAGACAGTCAGTATTATGACTAGCTAGTAAAGTCCCCAGATTTTTCTGCCCATATTAATAAATTTTTTGCATTTTTATTGACTATCATGGGCATATTATATTGGCTTCATGTGCACAAGATAATGATGGAATATATATGTATATTGCAAAGTGATCACCACAGTAAGTCTGGTTATATCCATTCCCACATGGATTTATTCTTTTTTTATTTTTGTGATGAGAACTTTAAGAACTACATCTACTTTCTTAGCAACTTCAGGGCTTATAATATTGTAAACCTATTTGAAGTTTTTACAAATATAATGCTAAAATTCTCCCAGAATACTTGAACCAAAATATACGTTCACCAACAATGTTAGAGTGTCAGTTGGCCTTTGTGCAGTAGCCCTGTACTTTGGTACTTTTAATATTAAAAATATTTTCAAGCAAAACAAAAGATCCACAGATAAAGCTTAAATTTCTAGACATAGTAGTTTAAATGTATTTAATTGTAAATTGAAAGAAATTTCTAAAAGATTAACAGAAGAAAATGTTATATATTTTTCAGTTATGGATTGTTATTCATTGCAAATATGCTTATATTTAAAAAGAATTTTTTCAAATGTGTCTCCTTACCACTATTTTTTTGCCCATTTATACCCATCACCCATTTGCTAGTTGAGTATTTGTAATATATTTGTTGTTCATATTATACACACAATTTCATATCATCTTTTCATTTAATATTATTTCACATGCCTTTTCCTACGCCATTATATATATATTTTAAAATTGTCATCAAATGGTTGCCTAACATTACATTGTGTGGCACATGATACCTTCATTCCTCTTTTTTCTCAATTTTCCATAACACTTTGCTATCATGATTCATCTTGTTTCAAATAGTTGTATGAGTAATTTTTAGTCTGCATCTTGGATTTTCAGAGTTCTATGAATGAGGTCTTTTAAAAAAATGTATAGTGTTTTTGCTTGCACTTACACCCTTTCTTGCTCAGCCTGTATGATTCATCACTTAAGTCACTATAAAATCCTAAGCGCTTACTAGCATTTTCACACACTACAACTTATTTTTTCTCCCCAACAACATTCCCTATTTTGTAAAGAAAGTAAGTCGGAGGTCAGCTTTCTGGAAAGAGTCATCAGAGCTCACTGAGTTGGCACAGAAAAGAGGCAAACATAGCCCCTGCCTTTCTGATGCTTACCTCTAATTTCTGTCTTCCAAATCACCAATTCTCCATTATGCTCAAGTTCTTCATTCATTCAACAGGAATTTAGTGAGTTTCATGTACCAGTCACTAGAGTGGCTGAAAGGAGAAGGTAATGAGTAGAGAGAATGGGACTGGAGATCGTGGAGAACAAGCCTCCCTCTGCCTGTCATTTCCCTGGTTTTCTTTCTTTTTTTTTTTTTTTCAAGATTTTTATTTATACATACAAGCTGGGGTGCAGGCCAGAGGCGTGGGGCGGCGAGAGGGTTCACCAGAGACAGAGTAGGGAGCAGAACAGGCAGATCAGAAATACACTGCTGAGGGGAGCAGCGGGCGAGGCAGGAGAGGTCTGCCACACCATGTGGGATTCTCCCTGGCCAGGCGTCGAACTCGCGTCGCCGCTGCTGACAGCTCCACAGCGCAGCGCTTAACCGCTGCGCCACCGGGGAGGCCCAGGTTTTCTTACTGTACATGAAACTTGGCATTTCATGATGCCAAGTAGGCTAATGAGCAAATGAAGAATTTTTCTACTTTGATGTAATACATTTTTAAGCATTTTTATTTTTTTAACATTAAGTTTTATTTTTAAATAAACATTTTTTTAGAATAGATTTAATTTATAGGAAAATCACAAAATCATTACAGAGGGTTCCCATAAACCCTACACCCAGTTTCTCCAACTGTTGATACCTATCATTAGTAAACATCACAACTAATGAGTCAATGTTGATACATTATTGTTTACTAAAGTCCTTATTTTATTCAGATGTCCTTAGGTTTTTCACTCCTGTCCTTTCCCTATTCCAGAATCCTATCCAGGATGTCATTTAGTCTTCATATCTCCTTAGGGTCCTCTAGATTGTGGCAGTTCCTCAGACTTTTCTTGTTTTGGATAACCTTGATGGTTTTGAGGACTACTAGCCAGGAATTTTGTAGCATCCACCTTTAGTTTGTGCTTCTATGAAGTCTTCCTCCTGGCTAGACAGGAGTAATGAATTTGGAGAAGGAAGAACACATACCGTTTTCATGGCATCTTATTGAATATAAGGCTATCAACATGGCTTATAAATGATGATGTTAAGCTTGATCCCTTGGCTGAACTGGAGTTAAGCTTTCTCTTTTCCCTCTCTGAATACTCTACATTGTGGAAGGAAGTTGCTAGGCAGAGCCCATATTTAGGGTAGGAGTTATTCTCCACTTCCTTAAGGTACAAATAAAAACTAGTTGGAATTTTTCTGTACAGGTTATTCAATTGTTTATCTCAGTATGACCTCATGGATGTTTGATATCTACTTCGGGTTATAATTCAATTCTACAATATTTCTTTTCTTGCTCAAATTGTTCCAGCTTTGTCCAGTAGCAACTCTTTCTGTTGGCTTCTATGTCCCTTTGGTATACCTTCATCTTTGTTGTTTCATTTTATTTGAGTAATCCTTTCCTTTAGGACACTTCAAGATCTCTAGTTTCATCATGTACATTTCCTTCTCTAGTCCTAGAATCAGGTATTTCTCCCAGGAGTCTGATTCTTTCTATTGGAAAACAGTATTAGAATGCAAGATCTGGACATTGGGTTTGTTAACTTGATATCCTATAATAATGGGTAAATTTTCATCAATTTTAATCTAGTTTTTAATTGCAATTAGATATAGAAAACAGTTATATATTTATTGTATATATTAATTATAAATAATATATCAATATATTATTGAATATATGTAAGGTATATAAGTTAAATATATACATAAATATATAATATTTTCCATTTAAGCCTATTCTTTGTCTTGTTCCTGAAAGAAATAAAGCAAAGGTATTCTATAGCATATACTATTTTTTTTAAATTTTTATATGGGTAGGGATGCTACATGGATATTTGAGCAAAAGGCCTTTGACCCTTCCTGAAGTAAACCTGAAGTCCCCAGCCTCAGCCATACATTCAGTCACTCTCTACAAAGCTTGGAGCTCCCACAGGAAGTAGGAACAGCTCTGCTCTCTCACTTTGCATGACTTCAGTAAACCCAGCCATGAAAAGCCACTTCTATTTAAGTTTCTCTTCCCTCACACCTCCCACTCAACAGCCCAGAGCTTCTGCCTCTGAAAATGAAGCTTTATATAGCAAAGCAATACTAGAGCACCAACAGGTCCTAATGTGAAGATCCATCTTGTCCCCTTCCATTTTTAACAACATTTTCATGAAATGACAAAGGAGAAAGAATAAGTTTAAGAAACATGAGGAATCTATTCAATTGCACACAGTTATTGTACAATGACAGAGGCCGGTGGCTTAGAGCTAAAATAAGAACAGACAAGTAGGGCAATGGGGAATCCATCAATCACATTCTTAGCAAATGGCACACTTATCATTTATCTATTATTTATCTCATAAATAAGTAGAGCCCATCTAGACTGTAGAGTACTTAAATACAAGGTATCAATAATTACAAATAGAGAATAAATTTATAAATAGACATTGATCATAAATTAAAATATATGGGAAAAGGGAAAAAATACCTTCTAGTTTGTGTTTATCACCATAGCCTGTTCTATGAAAATATTGCAGGAATTAAATTTTATAGTAGCTGATAAATTATAATTTTGGGAATTGGGCACAAAAATACTTGTTCAGATTTTTCAAATTAAATAGATCTTTTTGCTAGAAAAAGGATCCTAAATGAATATAATTTTATATCTACATAACTAGTGGTTTTAGTATTTACAAATATTTGCATTTGATTTTCAAATTTTTATTAATCAGTTTCATGTTCAATAAAAATATGGGCCAAATGCACCAATCATGATTTCTATAGTCTTAAACAAGAGGTCACTGTTGTAATTTTCATTAGTAAAATCATGAAATGTAGTGTAGAATTTAAATATAAAGCTAGATAAAGTAAGGAAATAGGCCTCAAATCTTCCTGCCTTTTTTTCCCCCTTTTTTCATGCAAAATGATTGTGTTTGGGGTCTCCCTGGTGGCACAAGGGGTTTAGTCTCAGCACTATGAAGCTATCTGTAGCCACTGCAGCAGGAGTTCAATCCCCGGCCAGGGAGCTTCCCACATGGCACAGCAGACCTCTCCTACCTTCTGCTGCTCCCCTCAGCAGTGTATTTCTGTAAATCTGCCTTTTCTGCTGCCCACTCTGTCTCTGGTGAATCCTCTTGGCCCCCCACACTTCTGGCCTACACCCCAGGTCTTATATGCATAAATAAATAAAAATAAATCTTAAAAAAAAAAAGACTGCATTTCAGCTAAGAGTATTTCATGAGGACAGTGTGGCCAGTGACTCCTAGTGGGAAGGCAGTAGGAGGGGCCAGACCTGACAAGAGAGGGGCCTCTCTGTCTCTCTGTCCACTGGGAGACTGACCCACATCCCAGAATTTGTAGCCTGGGCACAGGCTCCTGGGCATTTACTCAAAAAGTTAACTGAGTCCATTCTTTTTTTTTTTAATTTAATTAATTTCTTTATTTTTTTAATTTAATTAATTTCTTTATTTTCTCACACCCTTGTTAAGTTTTGTGCAGTATTTGATTTCTCCCCCCAGGTATAATCTCCATAGAGCTTCCCCCACCACAGCACCCCTAATCAGCGCCACAGTTCCTGGTGCCCTTCCCTCCCCTGTTTGACCTCTCTCCCTTCTGCTCCCCTGCTGGGTCCCTCAAATCTATCCCGTTTGCAAGTTTTGTCTTTCTACTACTCCGTGGTTCGGTTTCTCTGTAGTCCATTCTTTGGGCCAGGAACAGCCCCCCCCCCCTTTACCTTCCTCTGGGCAGCGCTCAGATGGTGTTGGAGGACAGGACTGAGAGCGGAGATCCAAGACATAGCAGGAGCTGCTCCGTGGATGTGTGGTGCTGGGCCTCGAGGCTTGGGGGGAGGGGAGGGCGGGAAGCTAAGCCGTGGCTGGCAGACACGAGTTCAGGGACAGGCTTCCAGTATCTGGCAGGAGATTTGCCTGGGGAAAAAAACAAGCTCCTAGGTCACTGAGGGCAACACACAGGTTATTTCTCAAAGATCTTGACTCTCGGATTGAAGCAAAACCCCACATTTAGAATCGGAACCCAGCACAGACGGGTTCCGACTTTGGCCCATGGCTCCTTAGAGAGGCTGGGACTCCTCCTGAGTGCAGGAGTCGGAGTTCAGCTGCGGACGCTTTATCTTAGGTCAAATAAAAAGCAAATAGGTCTCAGGCTCAGAAAATCAGTTGCTGAAACAGAGACCAACAGAGCACAGATACTTCAGGGCTGATTTGCTCTCTCAGCAGGAGCTTTTATTATGGGGTCAACTTAATGAAGGTGGGGCTGGAGGAAAGACTTTTGCCTGGGGAACTAGAGCAATTTAAATATCACCTGACTCAGGGCTGGAGTAAATGGGAAGTCAGGAGGCCTGGCCATTGTGGGGGCTGGCGATGGCAGGGGCTCAAACCCAGAGAGTTGAGACTAAAAGTAATGTGGTGTCTGAGCGGGGTCCTAGGACAGATGAAGGTCATGGGTAAAAATGAAGACCATCAAATCAAGTATGACCTTTAGTTAACCAGACTGTACAATTTGTTATCAAGGTATCTAAAATATAGGATGTTAACAGTAGGAGAACCAGGATCCAGGGTATATATAACAATCCTCTGTACTGTCTTTGAAACTTTTGTGAAACTAAAGCTATTGAAAAATGAAAGTTTAGCTAAAAAAAAAAAGCTGTCATTTTCTTTCTCTTATTAATTCTTTTCCCTGTTCAACAAGAAAATATAATTTCTAATTTACTTGATCTGGGTGTTTTGCTCTTAAATCAAAATGTCTTCTATGTAAAATGCCATTTATAAATATGTTTTGTGTGTCTTATACACAACAGCTGACCCATGTGCCTATGGACTACTGTTTGTATTGTTTCAAGAACAAAGAAATATATATACTATATATTATGACTTCAAACATATATAATAATATTAATTTGAAAAAGTACTTTTATTCATTTGAAAATAGCACATTTTAAAAATAGTATCCTAAAAATATTTAATGAAACAAAATAAAATAAAAAGTTTTATTTTGAGAAAGAATCAGTGTATTTTCGTTGAAGTCTTATTTTTATATTAAAACTTGAAATTATTCTGGATTTAATTTACTCCCTCACTTCTTTCCTAACCCCCTCTTTTTCTCTTTCCCCCTTCCTGTGCCCATCTCTTCCTTCTTCCCCTCATTACCATTTCTTTATTTTTCATTTTAATAGATTCTAAGTCCTTACTGTATATATGCCTAGTAGTATTATGTTGAAAACCTACAATTATATTCAATGAGCCTAAAAATCTTAGAGTTGTTGTATCTTAGAGATCATCAAACACAGCCTGGTCTTTTTTTTTTTTAAGATTTATTTATTTATACATACAAGCTGGGGTACAGGCCAGAGGTGTGGGGCGGTGAGAGGGTTCACCAGAGACAGAGTGGGGAGCAGAACAGGCAGATCAGAAATACACTGCTGAGGGGAGCAGCAGGCAAGGCAGGAGAGGTCTGCCGCACCATGTGGGATTCTCCCCGGCTGGACGTCGAACCCGCATTGTGTGCTGCCGACAGCTCCACAGCACAGCGCTCAACCGCTGCGCCACCAGGGAGGCCCCACAGCCTGGTCTTTTAATAAAGAAACCGAGGTTCAGTGTTTGGCAAGGCTGCCCCTGATGAGTAGTGCAATTGGTTCTATATATTAGTGCAGAGTAGAAGTGGGCTAAACCCTGCAGTCTACCCCAGAATCAGGTGTGTACTTTACTGCAGTGTCACCTTCACCCTATAAAAATTACTTTGTTTGCAGACTTACTCTTAATTCCCTTCCCTCAAGGAGAAAGACAAGTAGTGCCAGTAGCTATTTGCCTTATCATCCATTGTTCCAACAGGATGTTGTGGATCCTTTTACGGCCTTTGTTATCTCTTTAAGAGGAAATGCTGAGAAAAACTCATCATTCTTTTAGTTAGATGAGCTTCAGTTAGTTAATAATTTATAAAATAATTCTACTACCATATGGATTTTCTTCTCATCTAATTCCATTTCACAAGTACATATATATGCTGAAATTTTAATCAACAGTGGAGTTAAATTAGATCTCCAAAGAGCGATAAAGCTATAAGAAAATGAAACATGTTTGTCTTGAAGTGATGCTGTTAAGATATGGCTATTGGTAGGGAGAGGTAAACTCATTTGTATATTCTGATCTTTATTTTGTGACTGCAGCCTGTTTGCTGTAACTTTCTCTGGGGTATTTCTTCATTCTCTAAGGAATTTCTACTTCTTCCACCAGTGGTCTACTTTTCAAAAGATTACCTAACTTACTTTGTAATATTCATTCCATGCCCTACAAGTCAATATTCTGCTGCATTAAAAGTTTCAGAACTTAGAGCATCTCTTCTACCCAACAAGCAGCTGCATCAGGTGGTCTGACCTGATAACAACTGCTGTCATCCTACAGGGCTCCATAGGTCAGCTTATTGCTGTTGACAGGAATGGGTTCCTCCTTTTGTGGGTTGTGGGACCCTACCACTTTGCAGCGCCCCTAAGGTTTGGGACTTGGTGACTCTCTGGCGCCACACACTGGTGTACTGATGACAGTAAAGCCCTTTGGACTCACTGTCAATCAAGATAGCAGACAATCTCAGAGAATCCAATAGAGAAGGCAAAGTTAAAAACTGAAATCTAACCAATTACAAATATTTAGAACTAACCTACTTTCCTTTCAAAATGTTTTCCATTCAGTCATTTGAAAGTCAGAGTTAGGCACAAGCTATTCTTTTGAGTTCCCATTTTTACCATCTGTTTCTTTTTTTCACAGTGTGCTCTTTTTAGTGAGGTAACACCAGCTCACAACACTGTGTATGGCTTAAAGGTACAGGTTCACCCTCATCAGATTATCAGGGCTTTGATGGTGGGTGTGGAGTGATGATTCTGAAGAGGTGTGAGTCTGTACCTTAAATCATTTTTCTTACTTTTCATTTTCCTGTTTTTTTTTTAAATTATAAATAACAGGTTGTTTGATTGGAAAAATCGTCCAAAAAGAAAATAGTGAAAATATCCACCCCATCCCTCAGGAAAAAGCACTGATCACATTAATATCTATCCTCTCAACTGTTTGACTGTTTATACAAACATGTATATAAACAAATTACAAATAAATATATAATAATGTGTGTGTTATACTTGCCTTTAATTTAACATACTTTGAACATTAGTCTTTATCAATAGACATAGTCATCCCATTTGTTCTAATCACTTCATAATATTCCACTCCATTATATGGAGGTATAATTTATTTACACACTTCTCACATTTAGATTACTTTTATGTTTCTGTTTTTGCTCAAGGTAACATCATCATACATACAAACATATATAAATACAAACACACATATATGATTATTTGAGGCAAGTTTTCTGCAGGAAAATTTCTACAAGAGAAATTACTAGGGCTAAAAATATCCTTCCAATTTATACTCCAACCAAGAATTGATAAACATTTTTATTTCTCTGCCGTCATATCTGACATTGCAAATATTTAAGGCTTTTTAGTCTTTGCCAGCTTAAGAGAAATTTACTTTTATTTGATTATGAGTGAACTGAGTATCTTTTTACAACTATGTTTAATGATCATCTGTAGTTCTTTTGTGATTTTTGTGTTTGTATTTTTTGCATATTTTCTGTAGTTATGTTTTCCTTTAGCTCAGGTTTGTAAAAGGGAATTTTAACAAATTTGCTGTTAAATTTCCCTCCCTTTATCATTTACCTGTTATCTTTGTCCACATAGTCACTTTTGTTCATCTTTTTCTTTCTGGTTTCTTATCCTGATGGTATTTAGTGAGAAATTGTTTATCCTGTGTTTTAGATGGGTCTCATCCTTTAGGCAGTGTTGCTATTAGATAGAAAAGCCTGGGCATACTCTGGTGAGAAACTCCTCACAGTCAAAGTGGTGGCTGAACCAACCCTTGCAGTTATTATTGTGATAACAAGACACATCTCAGCATCAACCATAACAACCGTAAAGGAAATTTGAAAACACAGGGTTATTCTCCCAAACCATGTAAGCTACATGGCATACCTTGGCCATACTTTAGGGAGGGTAGGAACTGAGGAAGGGTGGGGGGAGGAAAGAAGATTGGGTGCCATCGATATTGTGGATTTATTCTTTATTGGTGGATTTGAAACACAAGAACAAGAACAAGGAAGTGTGGGAAGGAAAAAGCGAGTGGTCCAGTTAACCAGTTATCTAGGTCAATAAGAGCTTTTCAAAGAGGGGAACTTCATGGGTGAGGCAGGCAATGTATTTATTCAACATGGAAGCCTTTGAAGTGGATGCCTGGGCAATCAAAAGTTTAATCTCAGGCACTTAAGTTACAACCAAAAAAGCAAATTGTCAGGGACTTACACTGCATCCTGGTTCATTATCAATTTTGTTATGGCATAAGTGTTAATAAAACTGGAAATATCCTAGGATATGATTTAATTGTAGAAATGTGAACTCAATTATCATTTTTATCACATAATAACTTCTATATATGTCAAGGTATATTGATCTATTGTTTAGTATCAGGATGTTTTAATTACTATATTTTTATAATATATTCTAGTAAATTACAGGTCAAGAATTTTATTAATCTTTTTATTGTTTTTCTTGTTTGTTCTCATTTATTCTTTCCCAAGTGAGCCTTAAAATTAATTTTCAAACTTCTGAAAACTAACGTTACCATATGTTTTGAATAACTGTATTAACTTTATGATTTATTACCTTATGTTCTTTCCACAATATGGCTACATTTTTTCATTTATTTCAGTATGGTTTTTGTATTTCATAAAAAGTCTTACATCTTTCTTATTAAATTTATTTGTAGGTATGTTATTGGTATTGTTAATGATTCTTCTTTCTTGTTTGAATTGACCACTCCTTTATACTTACTTTCTGTTGCCATTATATCAAGTAATTTACTTGGTATTGCCCAAGAAAATGATAGAATTTTTTCCAAGTGATTGTACATTTTGTCCCAACATCTATATAATTTTTTTTCTGATATTCTTTCAATGTTGGCAGTTCTAGAATATTATTTATTGACTGATAGTGGTAGTAGAAAGACTTATTTATGTCTTCTAAGTGATTATTTTGGATATTTCATTATTAAGTATTATATTTATCTTGGGTTTCTGAAAACTATTCTTTATCAAGTTTAGATTAAGTTTGTTTCTTAGCACACTAGGGATTTTAATTATAGGTAATTTTGAAATTTAGAAAATTCCTTTGAGAATCTATCAAGATTACATTAGCAAGTTTCTAACATTAAACAGTTTTTGTATTCTTGAATGAATTTGGTCAGGAATATTATATTACTCTATATAATGATAGATTCAGTATTTCATATTATATAATTTTTATTTGCATTCTCAAAAATATTGGTCCATGGTTTTGTTATATATTCGTTAGGTTTAATGCATTAAAGTCATGCCTTTTATTTATTTATTTATTTTTTTAAAGATTTATTTATTTATGCATACAAAAACTGTGGTATAGGCCAGAGGTGGGAGGTGGGAGAGGGTGAGAGGATGCACCAGAACACAGTGGGGAGCAGAACAGGCACTCTACTGAAATTCACTGCTGAGGGGAGCAACAGGTGAGACAGGAGTGGTCTGTTGCCCCATATGTGGGTTAGTTCCCTGGCCCGGGGTTTGAACTCATGTTTCAGTGACTGGAGAGATAGCTTGATAGCTCTGTGTCTTTAACCCCTATGCCACCAAGGAGGCTCAAAGTTATGCTTTTTAGAACTTTACAACACTTAAACATTTTAGGATTTAACTGTTATCAAGCATTTGATTAAAGTTTCTAAGAAAACCAATTGATCTGGAGCCATTTTGTAGGATTTTTAAATTAAAAAATTCAGCTTTTCCATGAATATTGGTCTACTTAGAATTCCTACATATTTTCAATCAGCTTCAATTACTTGTATGAGATATCTAATTTAAACTTTTACTTATAGGAAGGTATACAACCTTTATTTAAATATTATAATTTCTTCTTTTCTCTTTCCTGATATTATGTTTGTGCTCTTTGGGGTCTAATTTGTTTAGACAAGCCAGGAGTTGGTTAGTTGGTTGGTTTGTATATTGTTTTGTTTTTGCAGTTTTTATCAGTAACTTAAAGAATCAGTTTTTTGATGTCACCTGGAAATAAAAATATAGTCTTCTAGAAAACTCCTGTAATAAAAGGAAGAAAAGTAAAAATATAATTGTAGAGATGTAGCCAAACTATCTTTCTCATTCTTGAATCATTGTTTTTGGGATCCATTTCTCTTATTTTCCTTGGATTTATTTTGCACTTTTTTTAATTTCCTGACTTACATATCAAGTTATTTTTAATAGACTGTCTTCTAAGTTATAGTTTGGCTACATCTCTACAATTACATTTTTACCTTTCTTCTTTTTATTACGGGAGTTTTCTAGATCTAGAGGACAGTATTTTCATTTCCAGGTGACATCAAAAATTGATTCTTTAAGTTAATGCCTACATTTATTGCATCATGTAAAAACATAGTTAGTTCCTATATATATTATTATTTTCAAACACACAAACGTTTTAATGGCACAGGTAGCACATGACTATACACTGTAGGTAAAGTAGTTTTCCCCAGCCCAATCTCTTGTGGCAACCTGGATTTTTTGGTTCCTTCTACATGCTTTCAACCTCTATCTGATTCATTTGCATATTGTCAATTGTCCAGATTGCACTTGTACCAGATTGCACTTACATGAGCTTACGTAAGTGAGCTTGTCTTCCATAGGCGTATGTGTTTTAAACATCTGTAATATTCTCTGGGATCTTCCTACTGAGGACCACCTCAGGGTCTAGGTAGTTGAAGTTCTTGATTGATCAGAATTGTGCTGCTGTATTCTCTGCATAAAACAGAGCAGGGAATCACTGACACTGACACCTGCCAGTTCTGGGAATAAGATTTGAACTACCTCTCTCTTCAACTGGAACTTGAGTTCACTGCCATAAGCTGAGGATGAAATACAGTCACTTAGGTTCAGACACCCAGAGTCACAAAACCAAATAAAAACTGCTTCTGAATAATCGAATCCTATAGAACAAGAGCAAAAACAACTCAAAACTGCTCAATAATGAATGCCTAAATCATGTGATGAGCTCTTTAAAATATGAAGTGACAAAAAACTTCTCCAAAAACCACAAATAAAAATATGAAGACTCTAATTATCATGGGAAACAAAGCACAGATTTGTTTAACTTCCCAACAAAAGGAAACATTAATTTCTTAGGAAGTAAAAATGTTAGAGTCATTGGGATGGGACTTTAATATTAATATTTCTGAATCACTCAAAGAAATAGAGAAAGCATTTGACTACAAAAGGACAGCTGTGACTATGAATCAAGAACAAGTGAATGAATATAAGAAAGAAGCTAATTGAAATGCTAAAGGTGAAAAATATATAGTATTGAATTAAGATAAACTCAATATAGAGGTTAAACATATATTTAAAACTATGTACAAGTAAATCAGTGAATTGGAAGAAAGATTTGTGGTGATGATGGTGAATTCTACAGAGTGATAAAGAGATCAAAAGTATGATTTAGGGGCCCTGGAGTCTCTAAAGAAGCGAATAAGGAGAGTCTCCCTGGTGGCTCAAGGGATTAAGTTTCAGCAACCTGAAGCTATCCACAGCCACTGCAGCAGGAGTTTGATCCCAGGCCAGGAAATTTCCCATATGGTTCAGCAGACCTCTCCTGTCTCGCCCACTGCTCCCCTCAGCAGTGTATTTCAGTCAAACTGCCTGTTCTGCTCCCTGCTCTGTTTCTGGTGAATCTTCTCACCACCCCCTCCCCCCACTTCTGGTCTACACTCCAGCTCTTGTATGCATAAATAAATAAATCTTTAAAGAATAATTTAAAAAAAGGAAGCAAATAAGGAGAACGGAAGAGAGGAAACACTCAATAGATGTAAAAACAGTACTTAAAGCTTTCCAGAACTGAGTAAGTATTGAAAATATACAAGCGTGTTAAGTATATAACTCAAAATTATATGTATAATATCATGTATAACATTATACAGAAAAAAAACCCAGCAGGCTCTCAAGAAGAAATTACATATTGTCCATAAGATATGACAAGTAGATTGACAACAGACTTTTCACTAGCATTAATTAATTCTAAGAGACAATACTAAAATACATTTAAAATACCAAAGGTTTTGCTTTCAATTATAAAATAATTCCATATAAAAATTATTTAAGACTTATTGCAAAATAGATTCTCCCAGGCACTTAAAAACCAAGAGAGTTTATTTTTAACAGCTGTTTATTGAAAGAATTATTGAAAACTATAATTCAGCAAAAAGGATCAATACTAAAAAAACCAACATGAAGCAAGAAACAGCACATCGTACAAGAGTCTGAAAAATATATTAGCAAACGTAAAGTCATTCACTAAATAGTTATAGAATTATCTCTATGTTAAAAACAAGGTGGAAATAAAATACCTAGAGTTACATGGGATGGAGAAACTCAAAAAGGTGTTAGCTGAGGGGCCTAAGTTCTTTGAGCTGTTGACAACCAGTCAAAGATATTGCTTCATTTTATACTTCATGGGAAAAGGAGAATGGTAGATACATATGTTAAATTTCAAATGTTAGCACTTGAAGGATAAAATCAAAATTTTCAAAACAGCGGAAGAAATAAAGGGAATGATTATTGAGAATCAAAATCTAATCGAAAAATTAATACACCTTTGTCACATATATGTGACAGCAGGTATGAAGATTGGAATAAGCATCAACTGCTAACACTACTCACTTGTAAAACAGACACACATTTCATCTTTAGGTTTATTTGATTATTTGAAAGTGCAATAAAAAAGCATGATCTAATATATTTTCATAGAATCCCACTTTTAAAAGAAGTTTTCTCAGTCATACCTTGAATACCTACCAAAATTTAAATGTCACCAAAGAAATAACAAGTTAAAAGAATCATCATGACAGAAACATGTCCTTTGCCCACAGTGTGCTGAAAATGGAAATAAATCACCAAAACTTGTGGGACACAACTAAAGCTAAAGAGAATTTTTTAAAAAAAAATTAACAATAAAAAAATTAAGTAAATGTTTGACTAAAATAGTTATCTAAGGAAACAATAAGCCCAAAGATTGCAGAACTAAGAAAACAGAAAATACAATGCTCAGAGATAGAGGTGAAAAAAACTAAAGTTCCCGGTACTTAATAGATATTCAGTGCCATTAAAAAATATGGATGAATACCGACAAATTCCCAGTTAATGACTTATACGAATCTTCATTTATGTGTTGACCAAAAAAAGATTATGTTTTTATCAAGACAGAAAAAAAAAGTTAAAAGTTAACACCTAATTTATTTTTTATCATTTTATTTTCAGGAACATTGCATAATAACACAGATAAATGTTTGAGAGGAAAGGATACTGGCTGCTCTTCTCCTGGAGGGGAGATGTCAGAACCAGTCTAGATTCCTGCAGGCTTGCACGTAGTTCCTCAGGATGAGACGTGGGAGTTCTCTCAGCTCTTAGTTGACTGCCTTCACTGATAATTTAAACTGGTTCCTGGCTCTTGGCAGCACTACTTGCTGCTATCTCTCAAGGCAAATCAAGTTTCCTAAAAACAAAATGATGGTGTTTGGTTGATTTGATTGAATTCCTCTTTCGTGCTAGATGTTTATTACATTGGTTTCTAAAATGGACTTTTAACTAGCTCTGAGGGTAGCTAACACAGAGGGCCAATAAATGCACTGCAGACATTTTAGCTGCCCTTAACTATGGGAAAAAAGTTACTTAATATGGTAAGAAGTAGCAACCTATCCCACCATCTCTGCATACCACAGTTTTCTGTAATATTGGTCTACAAAGATTACAAGTTTCCCCAAATTCTTGCCTTCTATGGGCAAGGATTCTGGGTCCCAAGGGAATAGTTTCATTATCTGCTTTACAAAACCTCAGACTATGGAAGAATGTTTTCCACCTTACAAAGAAAGGGCGTGCTCTGTGACTACTCCCCTGTGGGCAGGTTCCTTCAACGTGAAGGGCATCTCATCCTAGGAGGGTGATGGGGCTATGCCAGGGGAGCTCACAGGCTAACACTTCAGGGGATGCCACGATTGCCATTTAGGGCACGGTGAGAGTGTTTTCTAGCTGGTAAACATTGGCAAATACAGGTACTATTAAAGGTTTTCTGGCAGAGCTGGTCCTCAAGCTCTGGACTGACTACAAATGAGTAGAATTTTGACAGATGGAGAAGCTAATGTGAATCACTAGTGCCTGAGGAACAGGGACCAGTAACGTTGAGGGTTTTGTTCTGAGGGAGAGGAGATGACTATTCTTTTTTTTAAAAAAGATTTATTTATTTATGCATATAGGAATTGGGGTGTAGGCCAGAGGTGTTGGGGGGTGGTGAGAGGATTCACCAGAGACAGAGTGGGGAGCAGAACAGGAAGACTGAGTGAAATACACTGTTGAGGGGTACAGTGGGCAACACAGGAGAGTTCTGCTACACCATGTGGGTCAGCTCCCTGGCTGGGGAATGAGCTCCAGTTGCAGCTGCAGTGGCAGCTATAGATTTATAGAGCTAAGACTTAACCCCTTGAACTACCAGGGAGGCGCCAGATGACTCTTCTTATGATAATGGAACACATAATTATGTTTAAAGGCCCAGTAATAGAAGTTGAAACAATGGGCTCAGGTCAGATAAACATGGAAGGTGTGGACCTGTGCTAAGGTAGTGAGATTCCCCCCAGGCCACTGACTATTATTTGAGGAGAGAGATAAAAGAGAGACATTTAGAGAGAGAGTGGGAAGATAGGAGCTCAGAAAGGGGGAGAGGGGGGCACGGGGGACTATGGTGACAGTTCAAGGGTAAATTGGTGGTAGGAAAGGTATGGGGAATACACAATAATGTAAAAGACATAAGTAATAATAACAATACAATTAAAAAAAATCTGCCCTCTAGTTTCAGGAAGATAATTCTAGTGGAATTGTTAAGGATGACATGGAGATGCAATGATAGAGGCAGGAAGATCAGTTACAGAGCTTATTCAATAAGACAACAGCATATTTATAGTTGTCCATTAATTTTTGCTTTTTATTTTTATTATTTTTTTCCTGATCCCTTAATTAAGTTCCCTATATTTCTCCTATAAGTGAAATAATCTGATATTTTTCTTTTTCCTTCTGACTTTTATGGGGACTACACCTGAGAGGAGAAAGCAAATATTGTACAAAAATGAATGACGATGTAAAATATACATAAATAAATTAATTAAAAAATAATATTAAAAAGCAGACAACAGCAGAGAAACAGAAAGGAAGGTTCAGATTTGAGAAATATGAATTCCCAGAATTTGACAAATGATCCGATATTAGTGGTCCCCAAATGTCTGTTTTTTCCCCTGTATTCATTTTCTAGGGCTGACTTGAACAAAGTAGCTCAAACTGGGTGACTTAACACCACAGATTTTCAGTGCCTCACAGTCCTGGTGGTAGAACTCAAGATGCAGGCTGAGTCGGTGCCATCTGAGGCCTAGTGGGGAGAATCTGCGCCAGTCTCTCCTAGTTCTGGGGAAAGCCCGCAATCCTTACCTTTGCTGGGCTTGACATAACTCCAGCTTTTGTCTCCATTTCCATGGGCTTTTCTCTCAATGTCTCTGCCTTTTTGTAAGGACACCAGGCATCCTGGAGTACCGAACACAGGCCAGTATGAGGTATTCCTCATGACCATGATGTCGTTTTAGAGTTGATGGATTTGAGAGCGGAGCAGGGTCCTTGGGTTCACTCTGGGAAAGGTTTCACCAGAGCTCCCTTCGGCGGTACGTGACAAGTTTCTCCACGAAACAGAGGCTCAGTTATACCTAAAGAACAGATTTATTAGGAAAAGAGGTATAGGACACTTGTACAGACACAAGTGGACAGGAAGAGCTGTCCTTCTGAGGGAGCAGGTTTGCTAAGAGAGGCCTGCATGGTGCAGGTCACGGGCAGACAGGCAGGCCGCTGCCCTGCAGTGGGACAGAGTTGGTAAAGGAAAGCACCTGCATAGGCACAGGTGGGCAGAGAAATGGCTGCCCCGAATTCTTGCACGGATGGCACTGATATAGCTTCTTTCAGTTGGGAGGGGCTCATCTTCGAGGATGGCTGTCTGTTTACTGGCTAAGTAGAATTAGAAAAGAGACCAGAGATTCTACAATGGGCTCAATCTCCACATCTTTGCCAAAAGACTGCCATCTAGCTCCTACCTATGCTTTGAATTTAGGAGCTGGCACTTAGGGATTGTGCTAATGGTTATGTTGATTTCTTCTACCCCCACTTTCTTGTGTGGGTCTAGTTCTAATCTTATTTTGAACGTTATATCTCCTCCATCACCCTTATTTACAAATAAAGCCACTTGCAGAGGTATAGGGAATTAGAACCTCAACATATGTTTTGTCTGGGGTAAGAACAACCCCCTTGCAGACTAATGGAGCCCTGATTTGGGGCTGGGCCACCCCAATCAAGGTTGCCTCCCTAGCTCTGGACATGCAGAATATAGCTGGCTAATGAAAGTGTATACAGAAATGTTGTGTGGTAACTTCTTCTGGAAACTTTCTTTAAGGATCCATGTTCTTGTGTCCTTGTCACCAGTTTTCTTCCTTCTTGCTTCAAGGACTAGGGTGGTCGGTTAAGGCAAGGACATTTTACTCTTACAAATTAAAAAGGAGGGATGAGTATGATTTAGAAGCCAACTTGATAGAAGTTTTTTGGACACCCCAGGCTAGATGTTAACATGCTACTTTTTCAAAAGGATAATGCAGAAACCCCAAACTTCAGTCTGCTCACTAATACATTTTTTTAAAATTTGAATTAAAATAATTTATGTAGGGCATGTATACTACTTCTGCATAGAGCCAACCAGGCCCTACTACCTCATATCTAGCTTTATCTAATTATTATACATGTTTGGCCTCTGCAGGAATTCAGTTTCGGATCCCTGGCATAGTTTTACAATTTGTTCAACTTCATGTAGAATAGAGGCTGAAGGAGATGAAGGAGAGGGACACCTTGTAGGTGGTGTCTGCCTCTTCTTACTGCTTAGAGCAATTTAGTTGACTCTAAACTTGTAGACTGCACTCAGCAAAACAAAAGCTCTACAACTATCCTGACAGAGAAGACATTTAGAACAATTTACTGTTATTCTAGAATATTTCAGGAGATCTCTCTCACCAGTCAACCCATCCCCCAAAGTCCTTTATGAAAATGTTTCTTCTAACAACACTCTCCACCCTGAGAATTCTGTTAAGTGGATAACCTTCAAATTGTCACACATAGAGGGTGATTTTAGCACCATTAAGGGACTGGCACCCCCAGGCCATCTGGCTCTTCAAATGTAGTTCACTGGTGCTGTTCCCAGAGATTGGGGACTCTGAAGAGGGAGCAGTTTTGAGAAGGAAATAATAAGAACAATGAGCATACCAGGGATCTGAACCACTGGTAAGCCACCCGCTGAGGGATGGTTTGGGTTAGGATGAGTCCATCCAATGTCCTGAAGAAGGACTGTCAAAGTGGGCTCACACTGAGTCCTACTGGATGTACTGGATTTGGATTTAGGTACCAGAAGACAGGACTACAAACAAGACAGTGGCTTTGGCAAATGCAGATTGACAGCCTGAGGGAGTGGGAGGGTGTTTTACATCTGTATGAGATTTGTCCTGCACTCACCCCTTATTTTGACACCACATTTTCAAAAGTTTTCCTGTGACTCTCTAAAGAATCCTTGACATTCCAAAATCCCATAACTTAGTAAAGTTCTTCAGAGAAAATACAGCCCATTTTTAAGACAGAGGAAACTGTTGCAACCAGTCACATCAGCACTAATCTCAGGAGCTGCTGCTCATTTGGGCTGTAGAAAATAACTCTTCTGGTTAACAGGGAAAAAAAGTCTAATTAACTATACTGACATTGTTTCATAGGTAAAGAAACTTAAAAAATCTGTAGTGCGCATTAATTGGAATAATTTTTTCCACTTTCTTCCACTTAAATCTTAGTATTTCCCCACAATCCTCTAAGGCAGAAGTAGCCCCTCACCTCACTTAGACTTGAGAGAAAAAATATGTACAAACTATAAAAGGGGGCATTTTTTTTTTAAAGATTTATTTTTTATTTATACATACAAGCTGGGGTACAGGCCAGAGGCGTGGGGCGGCGAGAGGGTTCACCAGAGACAGAGTGGGGAGCAGAACAGGCAGATCAGAAATACACTGCTGAGGGGAGCAGCGGGCAAGGCAGGAGAGGTCTGCCGCACCATGTGGGATTCTCCCAAGCCGGGCGAGCCGGGCAGCTCCACAGCGCAGCGCTTAACCGCTGTGCCACCAGGGAGGCCCCTAAAAGGGGGCATTTTTAACTGGTTTTGAGTTACAAACAATTCTTAAAAAGTACCAGTATCAATTCAAAATGCAGTGTATTTATAATAATAAAACAACCTAAATATTCCCAAAACAGAAAATTTGAAGAAAAATATATGTTGATATTATGCCACACTATACAATTATGAAATATGGTTTTTACAGAGAGTTTTAAATAATAAGGGAATATCTTACTAAACTTAAAGCAAAAAAAAAAAAAAATCTGCCAAGACTGGCAGGTAGAGGCTAAAATGTTTACAGTATTTTCTCTGGGTGTTGAAAGTAGGTTTTTCCCAAACTTTCCTATGTCAGTATCATGAACATATTACCTTTAAAATGAAGAAAAATAAACAATCAAAAGGCATCTTTTCTGTTCTACCCAGGGAATTTTTTCTATGACCAAACTTCTCAAAGGGTCACATCCCAAATGTGAAGGTGAAAAAGTGATTTGTCCAAATGTACTTATATGGTTAAAAAGTGCTAATCTATTGTAAATCCAGAACCAAAGGAAACACCTAAATATTGCATACCAAAAGGATACAGATAAACACAATTCTCCTCTTAATTTTTAAACAAAGGCCTATGGCTATATTAAGTCGGAGTCTTAGAATACAACATAAGGGAGACACTGGGATCTCCCTTATTAGAGGGATTATCATCACACAACTTTCCCTCCAAAAATAAATAAAAAGTCTGTGTCAATTTTTAGAAGAACTTAAACAGTATCTTCAAGCCATATAAGGACTGCATTAAAGCTATTACAGCAATCAAAGAATACTAGTGTAACTAGAAACCAAAAGAAAGTCTTGAAATCTTCAATTGAGAAACATGATTCCATGGGACTCAGCTGAATAAGACTATTCTCCATCCCCACTAACTGTGTGGTAAAATAAAAAATTAAAAAGAGACATGCAGGTACATTGTCTATACAATGAAAACATTATTCTCTAATTTAAATGTAAAATCATCCTTTAAATACTTAGAAATGAATTATATTATAGTTTGCTAGAAGGGGATTGCCTTTGACTGAATAAAATTTTAAGGTCAATACCCCATTGAATTATTTACACTAAAAAAAGCACAATCTTGTGTAGATTAATATTTTTTTCACAAAAAAATACCTGTAAAATATGACTATTAGATAGGGTTTAAAAACCAAAAGAGTCACCAGGACATGTTAATATATACTTATGATGCAGTTGCAAAAATTGTGGGCTGACAGTCTGATAAAATACTGAGTCGAAGTTTATGCAAATGTTTTATCCTTGAAGAAAAGCACAAAATTTATCATCTTTAGCAAATCAAAAAATAACAAAGCAAACCCATTAGAATATATTCAAAGCTTTTGAGTGCTATAGTTATTTAAAAAGAAACTACAAAAAACTTAAATACCTTTATGAAAATAGTGTATTTTGTCACAATAGGGACAGGGAGTCATATTAATGGTTTTCAAAAATGTAAGGTAGACAGGTATATCAAACTTTGAGAATAGTACATTGTGATGTACCGTTGTTTGGTTCCCAAACAAATTCATGTTTTGAAAGTATGCTTCAGACAAAATAGTTTGTGGTTTGAACTTAACTTTTTTTGATGAAATTATTTTAACATTGGTTATTATGGCTTTATAATACAGACATTTGCAGGATGCTGTCGGCTAAACTACTGTGCTACTGAATGCTTATCAATAGGAAAGTACATCACTGACACCATAGCAACAGCAGCATCGTACATCACGTAATTGATAGAACTTTAAAGACCCAAAGTATGTGAGTACTTATTTAGAGTGTGCAGACTGGGCAAGGCTACTACTTGCTGATTTAAATAGCATCAGTCTCAGGAAGATCTAGGGACACTTGCTCTTGTCTTGATGAGACATTCCTGCATGGCGCTAACCATGCAGTGGTTTCAGGGACATTAGGGTGTCTGTTTCTTGCCTAAGCACGGCTACTCTTTGCAAGTAGAGGAGTACAAGCCTTGTAACTGTCCCTTCAGAGCAGACTGTCATGCCTGCCAATTTGGTGTCTACGCCCACTAACTCAGTAATCCATCAGGGAGAGAGCTGAACTATCAGTTGAAAGGAGTGACTATCCCCAGTACCAATTTGTAGAAAGATAAACCTCAACTAAATCTAGACCTTGTTTCTTTCATCTCCCTTCTAGCTGGAAAAACACTGTAAGCAATCCATTCTTAATTTGGATTATATTCTCTCTGTGCTGACTAGATTAAGAGATATTATCCTGTATGCTACTGAGTTGAGATGTTATTATTATAGATTATTTATCTGACAGTGTGTCTATGTTAAATGAATTATTTTCAAAAACAATCTTAGTCTCTTAACAATAATGTCTGCTTCCCCTGAAAACAAAAGAAAACATAAATCAATTCATATAACTTTATTAAGACCCTAGCAAAGTAGATATGTTTTTAGGAGAATTTTTAAATTTTGCAAACTTTGGACATATAGCATGGATACACAATTTAAAAAGATTGACCCAAATTTTACATGAAGATAAAATGACAAATTGTCAATAAATTTATTCTAGTAGGATTTTGGCATTATCTTGATTTTTGTGATATCAGTGTCTATTACAATTACAAAAAATAGAAAAATTCAGGAAAGTACCCATGAGTTGCTACTTTCTTTTTTACCTCTAACACTGCTTCCCCTGCCCCCTCAACACACATTCTCTGACTCACAGACTATTTGGAGAGGACACCTGTTTTAAATGGACACACAGGAAATACCTTTGTGGTCTTTTCACAGTCTGACCCTGCATCTTGGTTGGCTGAAATGTGATCATGATTTTTAAAAAACAGTTGCTGGCCACAGACTGATGCAACTTGTATGACCACATTTACTGGAAGTTAAAGAGAATCCAGTTCATATTTACTTTCCTTCCATTCAACCCTGGCATTGTAGTGTAGGAAAAAGTAAGCCAAAGGGCAAAACCAGTTTAACCCTCAAAAAATTAGTATTAAATTTCCCACACAGATTTTACATTCCAACTCAAAATGATATTTTTTAAACTGAATGAGATCTTATGTAGCAAAAAGTTGTCTGCCATCCCCATCTTTAAAATCTTTTATCTATAAAGGTTTTGTTGAAAGTTCAATGTCGTGTTTTCTTATATATTGATAAGCTATTTATAACCTCGCTTGTGAACAAATGCAGGGCGGTGTGTCCACTGGACTAGAATTTAAGAGGATTTCAGACTAATTAACAGCAGTCTAAGGAAACATCCAGTGGGGTCCAAAATAATGCAAACCACTCAGAGACTACCTGTCCGGGGTTTACACCCCAGGGGCACGCCTGCTCAGCCCCTAGACTCAGAGCACCCCACTTGGCCAACGGCCACTACCCCAAGGAGCTCTCCCTCAATTCCCTGGGCTGGAGAGTCTGTTGACCTTGGGGTCACCTCCTTCAGGGCAGGTTTCCAGTTTGGCCCTGACCCTCCCCGGGCCTCGCGCCCACTCGCCTGGCCCAGCCAAAACCACAGGCCACAGCTCCGCAGCTCTGCGCGCATTTTCCCAGCCCTGAGCGCACGCGGAGGCCAAACACCCACTCTTCCCCGGACGCCTCCGGGGCTGCCCGGGCCGAGTCCCCCAGGACCCCGCGAAGGCCGGGGCAGAATGACGAGGATGACGACAGAGCTGACGCCACGCCGCCCGGCCCGGGCCGCCGGGACTACCCGCCAACGCCGCCCCGCCCGCGCAGGTCGCCCGGCGCTCGCGGTCGCGCGGGTCCCGCGGGGTGCGCCCGCCGCCGCCCCGCCCCTCCCCGCCCCCCGCCGGCCGCGCCCCTGTTCCCAGGGCGCCCGCCCTCGCGCGCCCAGCGCCTCTGGCCCGCCTTCTTCGCCGCCTAGCCAGCCCGGCCTTGAGGGAACATGGCGCTCGTTCCCTGTCAGGTGCTGCGCGTGGCCATCCTGCTGTCCTACTGCTCTATCCTGTGCAACTACAAGGCCATTGAAATGCCCTCGCATCAGACCTACGGAGGGAGCTGGAAATTCCTGACGTTCATTGATCTGGTAAGGCCATCCTCTCCCTTCCCCCGCCCTCCCTGCACCCCAGCCTGCGTGTATTTGTGGGCGCACTGAGCACCTGCGCGCGTGCGCACCTCCAGCTGCTGCCGGTTTCCTCACCTCTTCCCCCGTGCTTGCGTCTAAAGGCCTGGGTGCCACCGTAGCAGCATCTTCGGAACCACCCAGTAGTACCTGGTAGCTGGGGCACGCGTGTAGGTGGGGCGCAGCTGGTGGTGGGCTGTTTGGAGGGGAACACTTCTGAGAGGTGACACGGGAAGTTTCTCAACTAAGCAAATGGATCGGACCACCTTTGATCAAGAATGACCTCTGACCCGTTCACCTTCAGCCACAAGGTACTTTCCAGAACATCCACCATGGGATGAAGATGCAACAGAAGGGAACTGGGTAATGTCAAATTAGTTGGCACTGTCTCTGAAAGGATCAAAATCTTCCTGATAAAGAAAAGAAAGCATCTAATAAAGTCTTCTTTGCATCTGTTTTTGCCCATTGTCAGTAATTTACTTCCAAGTTTCCCCCCCGCCCCCAGAAACCACTGGGGAGAGAGATTTTCAAATGCATCGCATGTGACTTTATGTTCTTTTTCAACCCATGTGAAAGTTTTCAGTCATTGCATAAGCAACTCCTCAGTTGGCCTTGGACCTTGGCAATTGAAATTGTTTCTTGTTTGCCTTTTTAAATATACTTGTCCACTTCTGGTACTAAAAGGGCCAGAGAATCAGAACTTGAGCCTGACGACCATGATGATACATAGGGCAGAAGTTAGGAACTTTAGGGTCAAACACACTGAATGATGATCAAGTAGAGACAGAGAACTAAAACCAAATCATCCAGTTCTAAGGACTAGAGAAAATGTACAACCAGTTCCTAGGGTACTGGAACTGTCTGTCCAAGATCATACACCAGCTTCACTGCATAAGCAAGATTGTAATATCTAATTGGCAACCTTCCATTTTATTTTTTATTTATTTTTTTTTTAAGATTTATTTATTTATACATACAAGCTGGGGTACAGGCCAGAGGTGTGGGGCGGCGAGAGGGTTCACCAGAGACAGAGTGGGGAGCAGAACAGGCAGATCAGAAATATACTGCTGAGGGGAGCAGCGGGCGCGGCAGGAGAGGTCTGCCGCACCATGTGGGATTCTCAACCTTCCATTTTAATCAAGAGAACTTGATATCTGGCTTAAGAAATATACTCACAGGGGTTTTGCTTAGAAAACCATCTTGTATTTGTATTATATTAGATGCTTTCAGAGAGGAATTAAGTTCCTTTCCTGTTACAGAACCTGGGACACAGAAGATTTCCCAGGGCATAGAGTGTTTCAAGAGTTTCAAGTTTCAGATGCTCATCTTCCATCTCTTTCTTTTTTTTTTTTTTGTTTTGAAAGTGATCCACCACTGATGGTAGGTGATTCCTGCCAGCTTTCCTTTCTCCCCATTCATGTGAGAGAGGAGCACATGACAAGGCTCTGTGCTGTGTTTATCTGTTCCTTTTAGCAGTCAGAACATAGTTGTCACCAGGATTACCTTCATATTCGATTGAATGATGAAGTCAGAATTGTTTCCACAAAAAGTCTTATTGGGTTGACTGGTTTGTCAATGAGAATTGGTTCTGCCAATTATGTTTATGGTGGACATTTCCCATAAATTAGGCTAAATCTGTAGTCCTGAAGTTCTGATAAATATGAATCAGAAGATTTTAAATCATGTCTCATTTTCAAGAGTTAAACTTAGGTTGATAGTCTTTAGATGTCATTGAAAAACATGAGTCGATTTTCAAAATTCTTTCAGGAACAAGATGAATAAAATTCTTTTGAGGTCACTGCCTTATCTCATTCCCCAGTTAGACCTCTCTTAGAGGTGTCCCATTCAGTTGTTGCCAAGAAACAGCATGAGCTAACTAGTTAGTGGAGATCCCACCAGAGCCACAGGAACTGTAAACAGTTCTCAGAGGCAGCAGTGTGTTGGATAACTTGAGGGAAGCAGACAAGGGGTCAGCAGGTGAGAGGGGTAGAAATTGGGGTATTGGTTTATCCAGAAAAGATGACTACTTCTCACATTAGCTTCGCTTACTGTGTTTAAAAACAAGTCTCACATGAAGCAATATATTTTTCATAACCTTTACATGACATGAAATTTAGAAATTTGAGTCTTTAAACTGCCATATGGCTCATATTTATATAACCCTTCATGACTGGAATTGCCTATTTTAAATAATATTAATCATCACAAACAGACTCTTATCTATCAGAATTTGGGGCACAAATTCAAACTTTAAACTTTTACCTTATTATTTAGAATCAGATTGTATAGAGGGTTCAGCCCTTTCTTCAAACTTTTTACTCTCTCTGGCTCTGGATTGAAATATAATAATTAGCATCAAACAGGAGTTTCTGTGAGGAAGCATTTCAAAAATATATTCAAAAAAATACTCAAGCAAAGTGTTATTTTTTAGTTATTATTAGAGGTTTTGAGTCTTTAGAGCTTATTCCTTGTACAGGTGTTAAAACAACCAAGCTGTCAATCTTTAGCTATAGCATGGAAAAATTAAACTATTATAACTTAACTTTTTAGTTAACTTGTAACTTTTTAAAATGTTTAATTTTTCAGTTTTTTAAAATGATTAAAAGTGGTGTAATTGGTGGCTTGTGATTCTAATCTTTTTATGATTCTAAGCTTATTAGAGTAGTTTTGGAAGAGGGTTTAGCTACCTGAAATTTTAATGAAAAAGACTTTCTTTCTAACCAACTTGGGTTGCAGAGTCAGGGAATACATCCTAGTGGCCACAATATGATTCCATGTTCTATGGCATCAGTTTACCAGAAGGTGGCCTGGGAATCTCAGGTTAAATGTGTCCAGAAGCTCATGGTTATGTGGCAGTGACCAGCCCAGCTCTATCCATTTCTCTCTTTAAGCATGAAGGTCATCTTAGAGTCCGAGCTCATGATTTAGAACTGAAACACAAGCTGTTGCTATCAGTAAACTTACAATGTTATTCCCAAACAGCTTCTTTGCCTAGCCTTGAATATCTATAAGGGAACTAAAGTGCTTCAGAAAAATTCAAGTAAGGAGCTGGAAATTGATTACTGTCTTGATGTGAGAGGAGAATAATGGGACTCCAAAGATGTCCAGAATCTGTGAATGTGTTATATGGCAAAAAGGAATTGAGATGGCCAATGAGTTGACTTTAAAATATGGTGATTATCCTGAATTATTCAGGTGGACCCAATGTAATCACAGGAGTTCTTAAAAGTGAGGGAGCAGAAGAGTCAGAGGAAGATATAACAAAAGAAAATCACAGAAGCATGACATTGTTGACTTTGAAGATGGATGAAGGGCCCAAGAACCAAAGCATGCAGGAAGTGTCTTGAAGCTGAAGGGTCAGGGAAACTTTAGCCTCCAGAAGGGTCATGGCCTTGCTGATGTCTTGGTTAGCTCTGTGAGACCTGTTTTGGATTTCTGATTTCCAGAATAATAAAATAACAAATGTGTGTCATTTAAACCACTGAATGTATGGCAGTTTGTTACATCAGCAATAGAAAATGAGTATTCTTGACTTTAAATCCTCTGACCTAGAAAAAAAAATCTCATCGTTGTTGTACTTTATGTGTAGTGATTCAACCAGTTCTTTATGTCTATTACATAACTGGTTAATATTACCCTTAACCAAAATACAGATTTTTGCCTACTTCATCTGTGAAACTCTGCAGAAGGGACATACATGTGACAGTGGATGATATGACAATCAATAAAAACTGAACAATTTTGGAAAACCTAGGTCTTTTCTTTACTATTAAGTAATTTAAATATTGCCATTATACAACTTGCCTTGCTAGGAGAAAGAATATACCTAACAGGAGATAAACTGGAAGGAAAGAAAATTTAAGCTAACTGAAATTCAAATCTTTCTTTAACGGACATCACAGCAAATGAATTTTCTGCAAATGATGCAGATTCGAACATTCATTCACTAAATGTTTCCTCAAGTTACATAATAATTATTCCCAAAGATAATACAAATGAGGATTCAGAAGAAATTCAGCATCTATAGCATATATACAAATGTGTGTGAGTGTGTATGGAAAAAAATTGCAACTGTTTATTAAGGCTTCAAAAACAGTGCTGGAGTATAATAGATATTTAATAATCACCTGGATAAATGGCAGCTTCCCAAATTTTCAATGTCCTATTTCCTCTTAAAACATTCAAAATAACAGGGATTTTTGAAATACATCCACCAAAACTTTCTGCAGACATAGATGGTATAGTATCTAACACATGAAACAGAATCAACTTTTTTGGTCATTAAAAATTAATATAGAAATTTGATTTAAGATGGTTTGTGCTTTAAAGAGAGAAACAGCAATATGAGTACCCCGTTTGCTCTAGTTCATGGGACTCACCAATTTGAGAGTTGTTACGTCTTAGGGTTCTGTTGGACTCACTATTTCTCCTCTACTGACTTTTCATTGACGCATGAGTAGAGTATTGTCAAAGCCCTTTCTTCTCAAAGTATGACCTGAGGACCAACAGGTTAGACCTTATCTGGTTGCCTGTTGGTAAAATGGAACCTCCAGCCCCATCCAGACCTCCTGAATCAGACTCTAAACTTTAGCACGATCTTTGTACCATCTAGAGTAATAAATACTTCTCTAGGCCACAGTGCTTTTGATTCATAATTTCACCTGAAATAGTGTGTAGGACACAGTCTCAATATATTAATTCTGCCAACTGTATATTTAAGGTGACTCCTAACAATGTAATTAAAAACATGTAAAAAAGTTACAAAATAAAGAAAGAAAAATTATGTATTAGGCACCAGGGAGAATTATTTCAGGCACTTGAGAGACAAATTTAGCTAATCTTCAGGGCAACCAAGGTGAAAAAGAATACATGTTTGATTGCCTTGTCCTTAGTGTCAGCATAAAGGAAACATAGCCATTTATTAGGAAAAATATGCTTTTTTCCAAGCAATGATTTTTTCCCAAGGTTTTTATTACTTAGATCACCATACCAAAAACACTGGTAGTACATTAGATAATGTCTTTGATTGGTGTTTAGCAGAATAGATAGAAATATTCAGGTAGTTGATATTTCTTATATCATGATTTTATAAAAGTCAAACATGGTCTTTTATTTTGACTGGGTAGAGGCAATTTTGTAGAGGTTTAAGGTAATATAATCTAAGTACTTATTTTAATCTAAATCCCTATTGCAGAAGAATTTAAGAAAACCACAGAGGGGGCCTCCCTGGTGGCGCAGTGGTTGTGCAGTGCGCTGTGGAGCTGTCCGCAGCTGCGATGCGAGTTCGATGCCCCGCCAGGGAGATTCCCACATGGCGTGGCAGACCTCTCCTGCCTCGCCCACTGCTCCCCTCGGCAGTGTATTTCCGTCCATCTGCCTGTTCTGCTCCTCACTCTGTCTCTGGTGAACCCCTCTTGCCGCCCCACGCCTCTGGCCTATACCCAGCTTGTATGCATAAATAAATAAATCTTTAAAAAAAAAAAAACCACAGAGGGAACAGGATAAATAAAAGCCTAGATGTGGAAAAGCTCGGGGTGTTCAAAGAGCAGGAAATGGTCAAATATACCTGGAGGATATATTTTTTGCTTTTAGACATACTACGAATTTTTGACATTTAAAAAATGTTAAAAAGGCAGAATAAACTGCTTAAGTATACTATATAATACATTTGAGCTTGTCTTATATTTACTTATAGACTTATTATAAAATACATTCTTGACTCTGGTTCATGGCTTAATTCTAACTCAGAAATAAAATATCTAGAGATTCTGTATGTTATTATGTAACTATAGTACTTAAGCCTTGCCAGTCAAAGCCACAGACTGCCGTGAGAAGGCCAGCAGTTCACTGAACACTCAGTGAACAAAAATTAGGTGGGTTGTTTTTATTTTTGTGGATATTATATAAAGAGAGTAAAATGCACTTTTTTTCAGTACAATCAGACTTGACTCTAACATGTGCACTAAAGCTAAGGATTAAGTGATTGTTTTTCCTTACCTTGGGGGAAAATGGTGAGTATAATAATTTGGATCGAATCCTCTTCACCTTCCTTGGAAGTATTTCTTTTGGATGAAACATGAAATAGAGATTGGTCTTGTCAGAGTGGGGGAAATAGCTGATGATAGAATCACCCATTCCCTTTCTTAGTTGCAACTGTTATTGAAATTACACAAAGTCATCTGACCACTGGTTGAGGTCACTTCTTTTCCCATCCCTGCCATCCCCCAAGTCTGGTATAACATTTAGCAAAATTGGTAGCTGCTCTTGAGGGTTTTCATTTGTTTCTCTGCGTTCCCCTGAAATGTCATGTTTCTGTGGAAGCGTGAACAATAGTACAATTTTCCATTTTGAATCAGTTGTTCCTGTGATTCAAACAGGCCTGGGAAAACCTTACTGGTTAGGATTCGGTAACAACACAGCTTGCTTTTGTGTCTGAAAGCCTGTAGCTAGGCCATTAAAAAGTGTTTTTCACATTGGCAGTAGGGTGGTCCTGCCATAGTAAGGCAAGCACACAACTCTCAGAGCGCCCCTCGATCAGATCCACTGTGGACTGAAGCAAGATAAGGGAGGTAGCCTCAACAGGCTTGATCAAAATAGGGGCTAATCAAGAGTCAACAGAGAAATTGTTTAAATTTGCAAAGGGGCCAGAATACTGTCATTTTCAATCTTGAGAAAATGGGATGTGTTCATTACAGGAATTCTAAAAATTTAGCAGACAATAGTCTAGTCCCTTTGTATTGAGACCTGTATGGCTGTGTTATAAGGAAAGATTTTAATTTCAAAAGCAATGCATAAAGTTGTAGAAAATTGGCACAATACAGGAACCATAGGGAAGGAAATATATTCCATCTTAATTCTCTCTAATTTTCTGTGCCTCTCAGCATTCTATTGTTTCAAAATTGTATTTATTTCAGAACTTTATACACACACAAAAGCATACAGAGTCAGTCTGCAGAGATATGTCTATGGTTTGATTTCAGGAAAATCATCTTTTTTGTAAAGCTTATTTTAAAATTACAGAGAAGAATATATATCACTCAGAGACACTAATGTTAGTATTTTGGCTTTTCAGTCTCAAATATATTTTTCTTTAAAATGAAAGTTTAATGTTTACATAAGGTTTTTATAATTTTTTTCTAATTTACATATACCAGTATCAATTTGAGAAAACCTGACATCTTAACAATATTTCCCTTTCTCTTCATTCACATGTTGTATCTATTTAGATCTTTCTTTCATTGGTGGTTTGTAGTTTTGGGTATGTGGCTCATTCTTACACATATTTTGTTAAATTTGTACCCAAGAACTTCTCTTAGTGTTATAAGTGATACTTTTAGAAATTAGCCTTTTATAAACCCTTTTGTATTTAATTGATATGTTTCCTGAGATAATTATTTATTGACATTATAAGAAGCAGCACAGACAGATCTGTGTAGGCTCCACCGCCTCTTTCCTTGGTAACTTCTTGCACAACTGTGGTATAATATTTGTAGTATAATATAAGTAGGATATTGATATGAAGACAATGGAGAGAAGAGTAGTTCTGTCACCACATGGAACCCTCCTAGCACATGGCACAATTTTCTAAATAAAATCTCCTTTATGGACACACTACCTTCACCCCCACCCTATCTGTGACCCTTGGCAACCATCGAATCATCACTTTGTAATTTCACATATGTTATAGAAATAGAATCATACACACTTGACTTTTTTTGAAATTGGCTTTTTTTCCCCCCACTCAGACCGATTCCCTGGAGATTTACCCAAGTCATTGCATGTGTCAGTAGTTAATCCTTTTTATGGTATGGATGCCCCTCAATTTGTTTCAACATTTACCCATGAAAAGACATCTGGGTTGTTTTCATTTTTGAGCATTCTATTTCTTTGTTAGGAGCAAATCATTCAGTATTGTTTGTTTTGTTTTGTTTTTCTGCACGTGACATTTATTAATTTGGATGTTTCCTTCTGTTTCTGATTTCCTGATAGGCTTTTAAAAATTAATGAGTGGACCTTGAATTTTTGTCATTTGTTTTTAAGTGTATTTATATGTGCATATGACTTTTTTCATTAATATGGTGAATTACATTGGTTGATTTTTGCATCTTGAAATTTTTGCATCAGTCTGGCATCTCTGAGGTGAATGCATTTGATAGGGTATATTATCTTTTTATGTGTTACTGAATTTGATTTACTAATAACTCATTGATTTTGCCTCTCTATTCCTGAGGAATAATTATCTGTAGTTTTTTGTTTCGTTGTTCTTTCACCTGACATTAGGGTGACGCTGGCCTCATTCCTCTCCCATGAAGCTAGCACTAGCAAGTAAAATTGGTATTATCTCTTCCCGAAATTTTTGGTGAAATTTCTGAATGAAAACCATTGGGCCTAGAGTTTTCTCTGTTGGAAAGCTTCAGCCACAAATGTAATTTTGTTGATTTCAAGATGTAGGACTATTTAGATTACCTCTTTTTTTGAAATTTGGTAATTTATGTCTTTCGAGGACTTTGTCCATTTCATCAAGTTCTGCATTGATCTCTTATCTTTCTGTAGTAATATGGTCTCTACTATTAATCACATTTCATTGCTGGTATTGATAATTGGTATCTTACTCCTTTTTTCTTCAACATCCTGCAAGTCTCCTCAGTGGAAATGAGAAGTTGTAGTCACCTTTCTCCATCTTGGCTGGCACTAGAATTAGCTTTCATGGAATTTTAATACCTGTTTATTTCCACCTAAAGAGTCCCTACACACCACAATGCATTTTTTCCATAGATCGTTTTTAGGGACTGTATATTCCTTCATGTGAAATACTTGTGAGTGTTTCTATTGATTGTCTTCATGGACATATGAATAGATATCTCTTTATATACATCTGCCATTATAAGGGTAAATTTTTAGAGGTGAAATCGCCTTACTGAAGTTTTAAGAAAATATCTTAATTTTAAATCAATTTGTGTACTTTCACCACCAATATTTAGAGTGTTTATTTCTCTGTATTCCTTCTAACACTATGAATAGATAACTAATGCCAGAGACTACTGAAGATGCTTCAACCTCACCATTTGGCTGATGGATGCCTTGCAGATATTTCATCACATATCTCATCAATTTAAGTGACTAGCTGTTTTTGACTATGTTTATAAAACCCAGCAATACTGGGTACATTTAGTTGAGACTTGAGCCAAACATAAATCTTGAAGTGCTTAATTAGGATAGAATTCACATGGGTGAAGTGAGTGAAAATGGCTTTCTATGTACACTCATCATGAGTTTGCTTGTGCATTCCATTAATCTTACATTAACATTCTAGTTTAGCTGAGTTATGAGTGATTTAGTGGATCCCATTTAAAAAGTCAAAATGAGGGTTTGAAGAAAGTGTATTTGTTATAACATTGTATCTCCTTTTCTTTCTCATTACACTTACACATCTTCTGAAATACTCAGGAATATGCTCTCTGCAGAAGAGGGCACTTTGGTATCAGCCTGGGTCCAGGCAGAGAAGAGATGACACACTCATTTGTGTAATATGAGTAATTTTAATAAAGTTATGATTTACAATGTGAAGGGGTAGAAATCTTAAATTAGACACAAAATCTGTGGCGTTCTAACAGAGGCAGGTTTCCACTGCTGGCTTGGAGCATGCAGAGACTCTTTAGGGAGTGAGTGAAACAAACAAATACCCCAAGTTTCTTTTCCTTCCTCTGTCCAGTCAGTACACTGCATTGATTAAACCTATCAGTAGTCAGAGAGTAAAAAAAGTCTCTTCATATAGTACACAAAGATCTACCAAAGTGCATATAGGAAAAGTTGTTGCATTTAATTCCCTACCACAAATAGAGTCAGAAATCTCAGGCTGATTTGTATGTAACTAATTGTATATGATGATGGAACATTTCTGTGTCACGAGGTGTTTATAGATGAATATGTAAAATGAAAATTCTTAAGATTGAACTTTTTAGCAAAATATATTGTCAATTTATTGAAGAAATATATGCAACATATTAAATACCCATTAAATAGAGGCATACAGCCTAATGTGAATGCTTGTGTTCAGAAGTTAGTATGAATTTGAATCCCAACCTTTCCATCTACCAGTGTCTGAATAAATTTATTGCCTTTGCTAAGATCTGTTATTTTTTCGATTTGTTAATTGGAATACATATCTATCACATAGTATTGTTATAAGGATTGGTTGAGATAATGTATGCCAATTGCATAGCCCAAATGCCTGGCACGTATAAGCTACTTAACAATTGTTATCTGTTATTATTCTAATTGTTACATACATACTGGTAACCAAGGACAAGATCCATGATTTGAGAGGATTTGGATCATTTTAGAATGAAACTAATTACTTAAGTATAATGTTCAGAAAGAAAGTTCAGTAATTATAGGCACAGAATCTGGAGTAAGATTTCCTGAGTATGGAGCCTTGTCTTGCCTCTGACTGTTTCCTTGGACAAATCACTATGTCTTGGTTTCTAAATCTGAAAATTGGGGATGAGATAAATACATATATAAAAGGAAAAGATAAAAATTCATAATAATGTAAAAGACGTTAGAACTAGCTAACAACCTAGCTCCAGAATCTGAGAAAATATTTGTCCCGTGAAATTGTTTTCAAATATGTGGTTGATAGCCCCTGATATCTGCTGGTATAAAATCTGAAGCACTGAAGCTTATTTCCTGTTACTGATTTAGGAATAACTATCTGGAAAAACTTCCTTGTTTTTCTAGGGTGGTAGATCTAGGAGGCAGCCTAAGAGTTGCATGATTCTGATAAATGTAAAACCCAGAATACAACTAGGCAGGAAGTAGAAAAGACACTGAAAGAAGTACATTGCATCCTGGAAGGTGAAATATATACAAACAAAATGTTGTATTTCCTGCTAGTAGCAGTAGTGCTTTCTGAGCTTGATAGTTATTTTTTAATGTAGTTTTATTATTTTATAGTGCCAGAGAACTAACCTATGAGTAGGGAAAAATGCTTTCTCAATAGAACAAAAGTTCTTTGCATGAAAAGTTATAAAACTATTAAATTGTGTCTGTAAACTAGTATTCTACTATAGGTCTGGGCCTAGAACAGAATCTAAGTGAAAGAACCCCCTAATCAATCTACATGTCCTATTTGTTGACAAATTACTAGTATTAGACAATTCTTCTCTTTTTCCAGGCTGAGTAAGAAGGAAAAGAAAAACTAGCTACATATAACCGTTGAAAATTATTGCAGAACAAAGGAAGTGGAATGTTAAAACCCACAAGAAGAGCATACTAATGAAAAGTATTTACAAGAGGAAACTAAAAAATTGTAGAAAATTATTCAAAATCCTCAATAGAATGGAAAAGAACAAGAGTTCTTATTCTTATTAGTATGCTTTTATCATTCTCAGTTTCAAAGATAAATTCCAGTCTTCTTTAGGCCTGTGTAAAATGAGAAAGACTACATGACTAAGCTGTTTTAGAGACTTCATCCATTCAAACTCTCCTTGTTTTTAATTGTGACTTCAGATAACATAGACCTAAACAGAAGACAGAGAAACTTGTGTTACAGTCATTGTAAATAAAGTTTAACCTTGATGACTCACAAGGCCATTTCCTTGAGCGAAGATTTTATTTTATGTGTACATACCAGAATACCATTCTGATATGTGTGACCAAATGATGCTATAAGATAGATATTAAAATATTGTGCTAATTGATACAACAGATACTAATGATTGATTCTAATGCTTAGTTTAACTGTTTTCTTAATGACTTCTCTGTCTTCAAATAATAGTAATAAAGATTATCTTTCAGTCTAGTCATGGAACTCTATCATTTATGTTCAGAGTTAACAGGAGTGCATCATAGGTACTATTGCTTTAGATGCAATTGCTTTATTCCTACTTTAGATTTTCACTGGAAGGCGGCTGACGTTTAATTTAAATTGATTTTTTTTTACTAATATTTATCTTTTTCTCATGCTAACTGAGCTAAACTCATAATTTGCCTGTAATAAACATATTTGATCCAATTTCTGTTTGGTATAGGAAGCCATTATGATGTGACTTCATTTGATATTTTGAAAATAGTCCTTAGTGACCTTAAGTACACTATCAGAAGATTTAAATTGTAAAGGAAAAGTGACAGTTTTTGCTAAGAGAATGCCTGTCAGATGTGACTTCCTTTGCTTCTTGCTGTGTTGTTTTGTGGTGGGAGGATTTCTCAGAGCTACTCTGCTGCAACATTTTTCTCAGTTCTTATGCCCCCCTCATTTCCTTGGTTTTTTAGCATAGATTCCATGGTCCAACATTAAAAGCACATTCTATGTACCCACAACCACTAGTCCTTTTTGCCTTCAGTTTTAATCACCTAGGAAATCTGTAATCCTGACTAAATCCAACTACCTACCCACTTATAACTTGAGCAGCTGACCATGGCTAAAGAAAATCCCAGAAGCATGCTGTTTGGTTCTGTTGACACTTATGACCACAGATGTTATGCAGGCTATCAGTTCTGATCGGTGGTATACCACATTTCCCTAGCCATTGAATCTTCTGTTCTCATAGGACTTCTTTCACCTTCTTTCCTCTATCCTCAAATCTTGGGCAGCCTTTCCTGATTGTCCCACTCAGAGAACAATCATCATATTGGCCAAAATGCATCACGAACTTGAAGCTTGTTTCAATAAAAAACAAAAGCAATCAGAAGAAACTTCTACAATCTGAAACAATCAAATTGCCCAGCTACCTGTATCTGAAACTGTACTCCATGTACCCTCCTGTTATGATGGATGAACTGTCTGTACTTCTAAGGACAACCATTCTGCATGTCTATTGAACTCTACAACCTGCTCAAGCATTCCTTTACTAAGCGTATCTGCTCTTCCTCCTGTATGACAGTTTTACATTTTGACTGCTTCATTTCCATCTAGCTACAGATATTGTGCTCTCGCTCATTATAAACAAAACAAAATTTATGTTGGGGTTAAATCTCTTAGTGCCACACTGTTTCTCTTATTCTCTTTTCAGCAAACTTGAAAAAACTGTCTATACTTATGCTCTCCAACTCCTCTTCTCCCATTCCCCCTTAAATCCATTCCATTCACTGAGAGAACTCAAATCAAGGTCATAGTGCCCACCATGTTGACAAATACAGGGCCAACTCTGAGGCTCATTTAATGTAATCTTTCAAGAATATTTGGTTGAATTGGTCACTTTCTCTTCCTTAAGAGACTTTGTTGAAACTTGGCATCTGGGAAAATATACTGTGCTTACCTTCCTCTGCTTACCCTTCCTTTTACCTTTCCGTTTCTTTTTCTCCCAGGCTCCTCACTTTAACCTCTCAATGTTGAAAGCCCCAGAAATCAGTCCTGGATCCTCTTCATTTTATAGTCTAAGTTTGTTCCTTTGGGGGGGTCTACCATCATGATTTTAAATCCATTCTATGTCATGATAATCCTTCAGATTTATATTTTGAATCCCAGTCTTTCCTGAGCTTCATATTCCTATATCCAAGTGCCTGCTTTATATTTCTGCTCAGAGGATTAATGTGCCTTTCAAACATATGTTCATAAACAATTCTTGGTTTCACCTCTTAGACCACCTTCTACCTTGTTCTCTATCTGAATAAATACCACTATCATCCAGGACTGCAGTGTTATACAAATCCAGGGTACATTGTTCTTTTGGATTAATTGAATTTTTTTTTCATCTTCTCTGCATTTTCCCCAAAAGTCATCTCATTTATTTGCAATTAACTTAATAATATGATCAATTTACTTTTGTTTTCTTTCAAAACAAGCTACAAGTTCATTATGCTTTTTGTATCGAACTGTTGAAAATTTCGACCTAGCTGGGCAACTACTATACTAATTTTCATGATGAAAATTATTAACTAATATCTTTTTGTTTAAGAAATTGCCAGATAGCAGAAAATAACCTTGATATTGGTAAAATCACATAATGCCAAAGAAAAATAAATCTTTCAATCAGTTTCAAGTCTTGGGAAAATTTTAGCAAATAGCTTTTGATTTTTGAAAAATTAGCTTTCACCTAGTGTTTGTGGGGGGTAGTCAATTGTTATTTTCTAATTCTACCAAGGATGGCCATATTCGTTTAATTAAAAAATGTTAAATATCATGTGAAAATCCAAAAGGATTTACAAAAAACCTTCTAGAGCTAATAAGTGATTATACCAGAAATGAGCAAATAGAATTTGAAATTAAAAATTCCATCCCATTAACATTAGGACCCCCAAATAAAATTCTTAGGTATAAATCTAACAAAATATGTAGAGGATCTTTATGAGTAAAGCCACAAAAACTGATGAACAGAATCAAAGAACTAAATAAATGGAGAGTTATTCCATGTTCATGGACAGAAAAAGTCAGTGTTGTCTTTGGCTCATTCTTACACAATCATACTCATTGATTTTTACCCAAAGGAGGTGATCACATTTGTTCATACAGAATCCTGAAAATGGATGTTTATAGTAGTTTTATTTGTAGTTGCCAAAACTTGGAAGCAACCAAAATATCTTTTAGTAGGTGAATGAACACATTTACTATGACACATCAGACAATGGAATATTATTCAACACTATAAAGAAATGCACTATCAAACCATGAAATTACCTCAGGGCATCATAAATGCCTGTTAATGAGTGAAAGAAGTAAATCTGAAGGGGTTACCTACAGTATGTTTTTGGACATACCGAGACAGTGAAAGTATCAGTGGTTGTCAGGTGTCAAGGTGTGGCAGAGATGAATATGCAGAACATAGAAGATTTTTAGAACAGAAAATATGTTACCATAATGATAGATAGTTATCAGTATACATTTGTCAAACCCATAGGATATACCCAAGAGTGAATCTTGGTTTTTAGATTGACTGTGAACTGATTAGTGTGTGCCAATGTATGTTCATTAATTATAACAAATTTACTATTCTGATGTAGAATGTATTAATGGGAAAACTTAACGGGGCAGGGAGTATATGGCAATGCCACTGTCCCCTCAACTTTGCTGTGTATCTAAGAGTACTCTAAAGATATTGTCTTAAAAAAAAAAGAAATGACAAATTCAAAATTAAAAGTGCATCATCGGTACTTTCTATATGCTGTCACTACTGCAGAAAACTTCATAAAATTTTTAGCCAGAGATATTGCAATCATCAAAAGAGTTTTTAAAAGGATTTCCAACTAACAATGAATGTATAATCCAGGATTCCTATGTTAGGTTCCATTGAAAAAATACTCCATTTTCTAACCAAATTAGAGATTTTTCAAAAGTTGACCTTCAAAAAAAATTTAAAGATAAATAGTATGATATAGATATGCATTAAGTTATTGAGCATAATTATTAAATTGACTTTGCTATGATTTCTTTCTATAATGTTCTTTTCCCATTTCTGCCTAGAGATAGCTGCTGCCAGAATCTTGTGTGTATTAATTCCTTTTAAAAAGGTAGTATGTACTCTTAAACAATATATTATGTTGGTTAGTTTTGCTTGATTAGGTCTTTCATAAAAATTGTACTATTATGGAGGCTTTCTCTGTTCGAATAGAAATAGCACGTTTAAATGGGAGTAAACATGACAGTACAATGAGCTATTGTGATATTGTTTACATGCCTGTGCTTTTTATTGCCTTCAGTACTGTGTGATTTGGCCTTGCAGCTGATTAGTCAATTAGAAATTGGAAGGGTGATATGTAAATGTTACTGCCTAACTGACAGAATGATTTATTAGAAGCATATATTTTTGGAATTTTACCTGATTTGTTGTTTGGGAGACCCAGTGCCGAGCTGAAACGTGTATTAATGGCAGACATGTGGCAGCTCATAAAAAATCCAACCAAAGTTGAATTCTGTTGAAGTGTAATTGTGTTTGTTTGCCAGTGTCATACTGATTTTCAAAATGTATTGACTTTTTCTATAGCTTCAGTCAGCATGTTGAAACTTTCAACATGCATGGATATAACCCTTGGGCCCTTATGCTTAGTTTTTGCCACTGCTTGTGCTTTTACTTTGTTCCATTGTCGGCTGATGAAGGGCTCCTCTGGGCCAGAAGATTTACATGAAAAGGGCTTCCCTTATAAATCTGTGCGTGGAACATTGACCCAGACTGTTGATTTTCGTCTCAGAGATGTTTGAATTCTTGTGTTCATTAAAAATATTCTTTTGATTTCAGTATTTTGTCTCTCTGGAAAACACTATCAATTATTTTTTATGAAGAAAGCAAGGGGGGAAAAGGAAATGACATTTGGCCGTAACATTAATCTACAAAATGAAAAAAACATTCATTTGTCTAGGAAATAGTTGACCTTAATATTGTGAGGATGTGTTAGTTAAAGCCTGACAACTTCAAAAGGTCTCCTTAGTGTTCCGATCTGACTTTATTCCCTTTGTTTTAAAAGGCAAACAATAGATACATGTCCCCATAAAAATTTTATAAGGTGCTCTTGGAGAATAGATTACTATGGTCATACTGAAAGTTTATTGCCATCATTTAGGCTGACTGTTATAAAAGGTTGATTTTATTTTGTATCATCTCTGTATGCCCATATCAGAACTTTTGAATTTTTTATAACTCTCTTTACTTGTAGCAGGCATAGGTAAGTTCATAAAAACGAAGTATCAGATTGTTGACTTTCATCTTTGAGGGGAATGAAGTGAGGAAATATGATAGTGAGATGGCACATGTAGAGACATCCTGGAGATCTCTGAACCCTTGGATCCAAAACAATCCTGGAGAACACACTCAGTGGGTTCAAGTTGAAGTCATCTGCAGTGGAGGGCCACATTGGCCTTTCATAGCATTGCTCTTGTTATTGGTAGGGAAGAGGAGCAAGTGGAAGAGTCAGGGAGAGGAAGACCATGCTAAAGGGCATGAATCCTTCTAGAACAGAGCTCTGAGGAGGTAGAAATCTGCATGGGAGTGGGGGAGGGTTATTTTTGGAGGGCAGAGTGAGGGATGATGACCTGAAAATCGGACAGAATCCAGAATGTCTTGTCTACATGACCACCATAGAAGCATCTACTGTGACTGAATTAATGTCTGAGCAATTATTTTCAGTCCGAAGAATGGCTTTAAACATCTAAGGAGATGCTAAGCAGAAATGCTATTATTTCAGGAGTCTGGATGTTTTTTAAAGATCATAGAATGTAATCCATGGGAGATAATGTTAATCGTTCATCATTGCATTCATTTAAACATTTGATCCCTGCATGTAAAAGTGCCCTAGATAAAATAACAGTGGTTGATGCTATTTTTTGTCTCCATCATCACCTTTACTTTTGTTCCAGTTCACAGACATCTGGCTTGAATAAAACATAAATGTTAGTTGTGAGCAGAGATAAAGGTAGACATGGCAAAGTAGTCATCTATTTTTTCATCAAAGTCAGAACCACACTAAAACAAAGAAACAAATAAAACTTGAATTGACACTTTTTTTTTAGTATCAGCCCAATATCCTGAAGATTTGTATACTCATTAGATACAATTACCTAGCATACCTTTGGCCATTCCCAGTGAATCTATGATTTCAGAAAGTCTCACTAAATTCTTACCTTTGAAGTCGGCATAAAGGTAATGAAAGTAGTAGCCATTTTTCTTCTAGTTTTACTGAGCTACCAATGATAGACAATACTTTTCAGGTGTATGGCATAACAACTTGACATGCATATTATTGTAAATAAACTTGGTTAACATCCATTACCTTGTATAGTTACCAAAAAAATTTGAGATGAGAACTTTGGATCTGCTCTCTTAGGAACTTTCAAATATACTGTACAGCAGTGCCAGCTATAGTCAAGTCATTATTCCATCCCCAGCAGTCATTTATCTTCTTTGTTGTTGTTGTTCAAATTATGTTTATTGAGGTAAATTTGCTTTACATAGTTGTATCTGCTTTAGTGGTTATAGGCTGAAATCTCTACAAATGTATATTTTCACACCATGCCCACTACCAGTGCCCCAGTAATCCTCCACCATGTTCTATTGGATCCCCTTCCTCCCTACCCCGCCCTCACCACCCTTCCTCTCTGGTTGCCTCAGTTTTGCAAGTCAGATGTCAAAAGTGTCTGATTGGTTTAGTTTTGACTGACCCTTTGTTTTGTTTCTCTATATTCCACATAGAAGTGAGACCATCCAGTGTTTGTCTTTCTCTTCTGACTTATTTTGCTTTGCGTTATTCTCTCCAGTTCCATCTGTGTTGTCACAAATGGCAGATCATCTTTGTTTTAATATAGATGCACAGTATTTCATTGAATATATATGCCACACTTTTCTGATTCATTTCTCTGTCCTTGGACACTTAGACTATTTCCATAGCTTGACTACTGTAGGTAAGGCTATAATGAACAAAGAAGTATTTCTTTGAATTAGTGTTTTTATATTTTTCATGTTGATACCTAGAAGCAGAATTGCTGAGTCACATAGTATGCCAATTGTAATTTAAAAAATATCCATTTTTTATTGGTTGATTTGTTCACTTAATAAACACTTTGAACACTAATATGTACCCTCTGCTGGGTTATGGTAACACAAGGACAAGTCATACACAATCGCTACCTTCAAAAATGCTGCTATCTTGTGTGTGTGTCAGACTCAAATACTGAGAAAACAATATGGAGGTATAGTGAAAGAGATGTACAGGCTCTTATGATGATTAAAAACTCTCCTACAAATTATTGTTGGGTTGAGGGTAACATTGATGAGCACATTTCAATCTCCTATTTTGTAGAATGTCCATACCACTGGGCCTTGAATTGGTGAGTCTTGACTGCATGGATTAGCACACTGCTTAGCTCACTGACGCATCCCGTATAGCGTTGACAAATGTGATAAATGCAATGGGTAAATGTGATAAATGCAGAAGTTTCTTAAAATGAGCTATTGAGCATCCTTCTTTCTAGTAAGTTCTTCTCTCAAATTGCTTGCTAAAGGACCATTACCTGGACTCTGGAAGAAGCTTTGTCATTAGCCAGTGACATTATTCCAATGAGTAACAGAGCATAAAATATTTGTCACATTAAAATATTTTGCTTTCATTTTTCTGCCCTAAATGGAAAGAATTTTGGATAGTTACTCTTGCTGCTGCTGGAGATGATGGTAGTGGTGGAGACAATGGAAAAAGATTTCTGTTTTCTAAGAATGTCAGAGGTGTGACCCAGAAGGTGAGACTTGGTCTGTGCTGGCTTCTAAGAATCCCCTCCTTTGCCTGTCCAGTGCCTCCTTAGGACTTTTTCTTCTTCTCCAAGAGTTTTACTGTTCATAATTACCTGAGAAAAAATATTAATAAAAAATATAATATTTGAAAAGTTGCCTTGTTTACAGATCTCTTATATAAAGGCTTTTACCTTCTATTCCTGGAATCCCTTGACAGCAGTAGATGAAGGACACTGGCTTCTTTTCATTGTGAGGGTGGAGTTTTCTTAGGACCTCATTTGAGTGGAGAGAAGCTTTTCTCCATGAGGGACATCTCTATAGCTTGAAGATACCATCTGTACAGAAAGATGGGTCTTTGGTTATAACAGGGCAAGCCATGAGTGAGCTCTTCTGGTTTTTTCTTTTTCTTTTTTTTTTTTTCCAAAAGGTGGGTCAGAGAAGCCAAAGAAAGTTTAGAATATCTTGCTGTGTCCCAAAATTATAGCTGGGAGGCCTGGACTAAACCCCGGAAGTAGGGGTTTCTACCCTGGGAGTGAAATAGCACTCCAGCTTAGCTGAAGTAGGATTCTCACTGTTCCTCTCAGCTCATTGCTACATTCCTACCCTTTTTACAAAATTTTGTTTAAAGTAATGGCAACATGGCTCAAACAGAGAAGACAGCAGAATATTGAGGGTGTGGTCACTTCAGGGTAAGACGATAAATTAGTGAAGCATCCTAGGCCAAGAAAGCCAGGTAAACCAGAGGAATTAGACCAAAGAGGGAACATGTGTAAGATAATGCTCAGGATGGGAGCCACTGAGACAGATTTTGAGGGGAAAATGCAGGACCTGCATGGCATTCAAGACGAGGCTGCGATGAACCCACAAGGAGTGGGCAAAGATACAGCCCTTCAGAGAAAAAAATCAGGTATCTGTTATATATTGTAATTTTAATATCTCTTCCAGTCTTAAGTCTAAAATATTTGCCTAGTAATATGATATCTGGAATGCTTCCTCGAGGTGACTATAAACACTCTGAAGTGTAGGTTTTCCTGAGAAAAAAATGTCAAATGATAGCAACATTTTCCCCACAGTCGCAAAAGAATCATGTCCACAAGCACAATTCTATGCTGGAATTGGCAACAACACATGAAATGGATCATTTTCTGTATGGGAATGTATCACTCAGTTCCTTGATTTGTTCTTTTGGAAATTTCATTTATCTGGGTTTTGACACAGGGCTTTGCTTTGGAAGTTAAGACAGGGACTCACATAGCTATCGCATGTACTCATTTTCTGCAACTTCCTTTCATTGAGACTGTAGCTCTACAGGAGGTATCCTCCAAATGGGGCAGATGGAGGGACAGGCTGGGATTGGAGGCCATACGAAAATGGTGGTTTCTCTGCAAGTAAGCCCCAAAGTCTGGTGAATAATAATAGTGAGGTCAAATGCCTTCCTTTCTGTGTTGTCATGGATAGAATTGTTACCCCCCCCCCAAATTCGTATCTCAAAATCCTAAGCCTAGCACCCCAGAATATATCCTTATTTAGAAATAGAGTTGCTGCAGATGTAATTTGTTACATGCGATCATGATGGCACGGGGTGACCAGTGTCCTTGTCAACAGAAAAAATTGGGCAGAGACATGCAGGGAGAACATCCTATGAAGATAAAGGCAAGACTGAGGGGATGCTTCCAGAAGCCCAGAAACACCAGAGATTGCCAGGGAAACATCAGAACATTGCTACCTTAGATGATCCTTTGTGTTTCAGTTCTTGTTGTTATTAGTGTTTATTTGCTTTGTTTTCTCTAAAAGAGAAACTAAGAACAAATACTTTCATTAAATTCCTGATCCAGATAAATATATATAAAGTGGACAGTAAGGCTTCAAATAAAACTTTCCTCCGAAGCTCATTTACTTGAATTATTATTGTTTTAACTGGAGTTATACGTTTTGCTTAAACATTTAGACTTGTCCAAATGGCCACATAAATGCTTTTATGCTGATTTAAATATATTAATTTACATTTAAGTAAAAGTGCTGTCAAGAACGGAGAAGTTCATCTCATGCATGGTTAGAGGAGACTTGGTAGCACCTTTTCTGTAAAGTGTTTACTGCATAAGGTTACTGTAACAGTAGTGTGAATTAGAGGCATAGAATGGAACCTGTTTTAAAATCATTCCAGACTTACATTACTGAAAAATGGCAAGATAAAATGTTTCTTTAAGATTTCCTATTTGCTACCTAGTCTTTCAGGAAAGGTCCCTCAATTTAACTTAAAATCTTGTGAAACCTAAATCCAAATGAAAATATGTGGAAGGAAAATATCTTCTGACCTGGATGGTCAGATGTTTGTGGTGTTTATTTGATAGTTCATTCAGCCAACTGGAACTCCTTCCTTTCCTTTGCCCTGTTTAACCCCTGTTTCTAGGAATTAAAAAAAACAGAAGGGCAATTTGCACCTCAGAGAATTCTCACATAACTTCAGCTGGAGAGGACCCAGAATCCAGCTGTGGTGTATGAAGTTACACTTTTAACTATATATGAGCATGTTAACACTTGCCTTTGCCAGTTTTAAACAGACACATATGTGTGGCATACACTTAGGTATTTAATTTCCTAAGATACTATTAGAAATGCCTTTAAACTACTGGACTATAGGTATATTCTTGTAGAATACCATGACTCATATGCTCGACACTATGACCCATTTGCTTATTCACGTACTCATTATTCATCTATCTGTATGTGATATTTGTATGTATCCATCTGCTTATCTAAATATAACAGACATACTGAGAAGTGTACAAATCATACATGAATGGCTCAAAATACTTTACAATGTGAACACTTGTATATAAGCATTATTCTTAATTACTGACATTTCCAAGTCCTTATCACATAGAGCAGTATCTGGCACACTTAGCTCCCTCCATCACCAGTATGTATTGAATAAATAAAGAGATACAGTCTTTCTACCAGTAAACATCTGGCATCTCTTGAGTTAAGAAAGCACATACTGTATTTTCCCACCATGCAGCTCAAGACACCAAGCACCAGCACCCCATAAATCCCATGTCTCCTCCATGTTCTTTACCCCTTCAAAGGTAACCACTATTATGAACACTTTACTATAGCACAGACAAGTGCTGCTTGTTCTTGATTTCTATAGTATATGCAAGTATAACTGTTTTTTTTCTCTAACTTCCTTGGTTCAGTATTGTGTCTTGTATCTGTGAGGCTCATTTATGTGGTTAAAAGTAGCAATGATTTTTTTTTTTAACCATTATGTCGGATTACATTTTGTGTGTGTAAAAATTTACTTTTCATTCTACTGCTGATGTACTTTTGGGTTTATAGTTTTAAGTCATTGAAAATAATTCATCTATAAACATGCTTGTATGTATGTTTGGTGTATGTGTACATGCGTAGCTACCTACCGTAATTGCTGGGTTAAAAGACACACAGCTTAGTAGATACTGCCAAGTGATTTTACAAAGTGTCTTAAAAATTTGCATTCCCAGCTGGTCTAGTCACTATGAAAAGCTGTATAGAGGACCCTCAAATTACTACAAATGGATCTACCATGTGACCCAGCAATTCCGCTCCTAAGAATCTACCCACAGGACATAAAAGCATTAATTCAAAAGGAAACCTGCACTCCTGTGTTCATTGCAGCACTATTTATGGAAGCAACATAAATGCTCCAAAACAGATGACTGGATCAAGAGGATGTGGTATAAATACACAATGGAGTATTACCCAGCAATCAAAAAAAAAAAAAAAAACTCACACCATTTGCAGCAACATGGATAGAGCTAGAAGGGCTCATGCTCAGTGAAATTAGCCAGAAGGAAAAAGGGAAATATCAGATGGTTTCGCTTATAGGCAAAATATAGGGAAACTGCACCCGGGGTCAGCAAAGGGAAAAAGGACAAAATTTGCAGGCAAATTATAGAACTGAGATATATTATGGGGAGGGAGAGGGAGTGGGTCAAAAAAAGGGGAGGGAAGGGCACAAGATTGTTTTTACTCTTCTTGACATTTTACATTTCCATTTCACCTTAGAATCTGCTTACCAAATTTTACACAAAAAGTTTAGGGTTAAACTGAATCTGTATTGAATCAATTGAGGGAGGATTCACATTTTGCAATATTGTGCCTTGTAGGAACATAGTACATGTCTCCATTTATTTAGGGTTTCTTTGACTGCATCTCATTAAAGTTTTGAGGTTTTCTTTCTGGAGGTCCTGCACATCTTTCTTTAACTTTATTCCCAGCAATGCCTATATTTTAGTAGAGAGTTGCTTCTAGTTTGTATCATAGCAGATCTTCCTCTTGAAAAATCACCCTCTTAAATAAAATATTACAGAGAAACTCTATTTTGAAACTGAAGAAAGGAAGTGCCCTTGTGCCTTGAGGAGGAGGTGTGGGGATTTTTTGGTTGGTGGTTTGAGGTAGGTGAGATGCAGTATGTCTTGTCCAGATGGCATCTTTGGAATATCCTTAAAAGCAGCAGATGTGTGTGGGAAGAGTAATAGGGTATATTGAGAAGCAGACTTACTTAGTGCCTTGGGTAATTACATAGTTGAATGAAGAAGCCAATGCGTATTTTAAGTATCTAAAGTATATTCATTGATATGCACAAATGCCCATTCTTAAACAAATTGTTATATCCTGGACCTATCTTCCTAAATCTTTGATTTACCTTCATCAGTCACCAGAGATGAAGAGTTTATAATGAATGATCAAAGTATTGTTGAAGTGACTGAATAAAGGGATAAATTTGTTGGATTTGCCATTAAGTGTATTTTCGATTAAATAAAAAACTCCACATTTAATAAACATACATGAGAAAGTGAAGGCATGGTGTTTCACAGTTGACATCTCTTAGATTTCCCCTTGATGATTACTCTATTTTTCTTCCCTTTCCCCATCATGCTTTGGGAGGGAGTATTCCTTTTTAGATATGATATTAAATCCAAAAAATAATCCAGCAAAACTGGACCTTTGCATTTTGGTTTCCCTCTATCCATCTCCCAGAAGAGGACACTTGTGGTTGAGAGCTCTTCCAGGTATTCTGCCAGGCCTGGAAGGTCATGGCTAGAGTTTAGGATGAACTGTTATTGTAGCTATCAGAGAAGAAAGCAAAATTTGTCTGGACCAAGATAATCTGACCTTTATACATGATTGTCCACTGTAAGCATTCATGTTCCGTGTCTGTCAGACCTGAGGAGCCATGAAAAACCTTCAGGAGGGTTGGAGAGTCCATACAATCACACCCAAAATTAAGTATTTGTGCATATGGGGAGAAGAACCATAATTTTCACCATATTCTTAAAGCAGTTATGTAACTCATAGAACTACTGCTATCCCACTGGTTTATGTTCATTATAGTTTAATGAACTTATCCAATTGGTTGTCACTTATTGGGGATGTGGGCACTTTGCATCTTGATCAATACCGATTTCCTGTTAGGCTGTGTGTTGTATGATTCCTGGAATGATTCAGATTCAAGTTAACATTAAGGGTCAAGGGGCCTCCCTGGTGGCGCAGTGGTTGAGCGCTGCTCTGTGGAGCTGTTGGCAGCGCGCAAAGCGAGTTCGACGCCCAGCCGGGGGAGAATCCCACGGTGCGGCAGACCTCTCCTGCCTCGCCCGCTGCTCCCCTCAGCAGTGTATTTCTGATCTGCCTGTTCTGCTCCCCCCTCTGTCTCTGGTGAACCCTCTTGCCGCCCCATGCCTCTAGCCTGTACCCCAGCTTGTATGTATAAATAAATAAATCTTTAAAAAAACAAACAAAAAAAACATTAAGGGTCAAGGTTCCAGGTGTTTCAATATGTGAGATTTTACTTCATTGTCACCGTAAATCTGGCCAGTAAGTATTCATATGACGATTTTACAGAAAAAGATACTAAAGTTCAAAGAGTAAAAAGCACTTTTTTAACTAAGGGCAACTCAGTTCTCAGGCAGGTAAACTGGACCTGCCAGTATAAAGATAAATAGAACATCATCCTTCCCACAAAGCTTAGGGCAGAGAGCCAGAAACAAATCCCAAATACAGTGACATAAATTCAAGGTTAAAGGAATAGATAGTATACACCCTTGGCAACGAGGCACATGAGTCATTTCAGCTGTGCTTTGTCAAGGAGAGAGTGGAGCTGGGGTGGAAGGATGAATGAACATTAATTAGGTGGACTGGGGTTAAGAAAGCATGCCAGGTTGAGGAAAAAGCATTAGCAAAGCACAGGCGTGTGAACTAGTCTTCTGCTTGTGAAAAAAAATGATAGTAGTTTGGAATTGTGGGTGTATCAATTAATATCAGAGCATACAGATACATTGGGCAAAGTGTCAAAAAAAAAAAGACAGCACTTGCAGGCTAACTATAGATCTAAGGCATAAAGCGGGGGGGGGGTGGGAAAGAAGGATCAAAACGGGAGGGAAGACTATGGTGATGGTTCACGGGTGATATGGTAATGGGAGATTTACGGGGACTACACCTGAAGGGAGAAACCAAATATGTATAAAAATGAACAATGACATAAGAAAATTTAAAAGTTTAATTAAAGAAAGAGACATGTTGGATAACAAAGTTATGCTTTATTTGTTTCCAAATATATTAACATAATTACAACTCCTTTCTAGAAATTAGCCCAGGCTACAGGTAGACACAGTTTAAAATAATATTTTAGATTTTCCCCCAAAAAGTTGATTCAATAGGTATGTATGACCCTGAACCAATGAGAAATAATAAAATGACTTTTTGATTCTCTAAATTCTCTTAGGACAGAGAGGAAATGTAAACATTTTCTCAGCCTAATCTGATTATAAACAAAATCCCCAACCTAACAACTAACTCATATACTTGGGTAAACAGCTTCAATCATTTCATGACCCTGGATAGGAGAGTTAGTAAAACAGTCTATCTCCAAGGTGAGCTGTTAAAACACATACCTGTTTTAAAAAATCTTACAGGATGAATAAATTCACTGCTACTTGGGTTTTTTGGTTTGTTCTTTTCATTTTAGTCATCCTGGAAAACAACATGACTATTAAAACAATGCTAGATAAGTTCTAAGGGTAAATACTGCAAGGACTTATTACATAATTAGTTTATGCTTAATTTGCTGTTTTAGTTACAACTTTTAACAAGTTCTCAGAAAAACAAAACCTCTCCACTTTAAAACATGTGGGAAAGAAATGCAAAAATGATAGTGGTGGCAGGTAAAGAAAGAGAATTACATGCAAATATGAGACCCACTCTGTCTATACTTGATTAACAATTAGATACCATCAATTGTTTGTTGGGTAGAATGTTCAGGTTGTGTATATTTTTCCACTTGAAAAAGTCAATTAAACTATGATAAAAAAAAGTCAATGGATGTCAACTTACGCCACCAGTAGGCGCTAGTACCATGGTATACTATATGCCATTATAGGTACGATCAGCAATTATTTAAAGTATCTTGGCTAAAAATTTTATTTTTAGATTATTATCTCTTTGTCAAAATGCTTTACCAAATTTTGAGATCATATATATGTGTGCTTCTCAGTGACTTTATTTCTTTATCTGTAAGAAGAAAAATTGTGATTAGTGGTATGCCTAGCTCGCTTGTTGTGAGAATTAAATGAGATGGATTGGGTAAAAAGGAATCAATTACTTTGAGAAGGATGGAATTGGACTTTTGGTGAATGTGAAGTAGTGTAGACAAATGCTGATTTATAATGATGTACACCTTAAACCTGTATGCTGTGCTAAATTAATGTTGCATCAATAAAAATAAGCTAAAAAATAAATGAGATTGATTACTAAAGTGCCTACAACATTAGCATTCAAGTAAGATCAGTTGTTTCTGTTGTGGTTAAATTATGTATGTGTGTGTTGAGAACTTTGGGGATCTATTCTCTTACTGACTTTGAAATATACAACATAGTATTATTAACTATAATTACCTATGGTTACTTGTTATTTGTATTTTATACTTGATTATATCTTAAATACTTTCACAAGCTTTTAACTATTCAAAGATACAACGTTTCATAATTTTAACATTCCATGATTCCCTCAAGACTGAAATAATTTCATTTTCTCATTTTAGCAATTTTCAGATTGTTAATGGTATAAACTCCACTGAGTTCAACATTCTGGTCCACAAGTTTTTGTGATCGAGTAAGGTGCATTTCTAAAGATATTTTAAAGACTTTTGATTGAAATGCCCAAATTTCATCTCTAAAAGACTGTACCCATTTGGAAGTACCCATGTTTAAATAGGAATTAAGAAAATGTAAAAAAATGTGGTAAATGTAATAAACGATATAAATTACAGAGCCAGAATATCTGCATTTATTTACACCATAGGAGGTAAGACATAAATATTAAGATGTCTGTTATTTTTCATATTTAAAATAATATGTGATGAAATTAAGACACTTCATTGATAGAAAGAGGCTTGCTATACGGATTGCTGTGAGACTATCTACACACTTGAGGAAATCACTCTACCTCTCTTAGGTGATAAAACACCTGTCTTAAGAAATGTTTGAAGCTGGGCTTCCCTGGTGGCGCAAGGGGTTGAGTCTCAGCACTGGAAAGCTATGCACAGCCACTGCAGCATGAGTTCAATCCCCAGCCATGGAGCTGGCCCACATGGCACAGCAGACCTCTCCTGTGTCGCCCGCTGCTCCCCTCAGCAGTGTACTTCAGTCTGTCTGCCTGTTCTGCTCTCCACTCTGTCTCTGCTTAATCTTCTCCCCCCACCAACCCCACACCTCTGGCCTACACCTCAGCTCTTGTATGCATAAATAAATAAATCTTTGAGGCAGTTGAACAGTGCCAAGAAGTATTGGCACACAGTATGACCCTGTTGCTGACAGCAGCATTACTGAATGAGCAGTGGTATCATTTTTGCTGAAGAGCAGACTTCAGCAGTCCTCTTTTTAGAGAGTCTGTGGATCTACAGAGAAGTGGCTTTCTTAGCAGGTGTGTGGGCTGCTCTATGAATGAGCCAGAGGCAGAACTCATGGCACCTTTTAGCTGTACTGTCAAATTGCTTGATGGTCCTGGTTAGGGTTAACTCAATGTGGTCTTCTATTCCTTGATCAAACATGTATTTAGCTCCTGTTTTATTTAAGGCACTGAACCAAGAATTGGTGACACAGAATGAATAATATGTAATCTTTGATTTTGATGGATTTGAGTTCTAGACAGGAAGTGGTTACCGTATTTTCTGGGTGAAATTCTTATGGTCTTTTTATTTAGTGAACATTTTTGTTCTCTCCCTTCAAGACATGCACTGGTAGATATTTGGGGTTGAAAGTGAGTAATGACCAAAGCAGGCTAGCCCCCAAGTTGGTCAAAATACAAGTTAACTGGCATGCATTGGAAGAGTATGGGCTTTTAATAAAAGTTCACATTCAGGTTTCAAAACACTTTTGTTGAATGACTTTGAAGAATGCAGACCCCTGCGTTCTAAGCAAGAAAGCAAAAATAACCAATATTCAATTATTCACTCATTTGTTTGGCGAGGATTTATTGAGTGCTAGGCATACAACAGTGAACAACATACATCCCTGCTGTCTTGGAGTTTAGGTTCTGGTGGGGAAGGGATGATATATAAAGACTAATCTTGCTTTAAAAGGTAGGGAAGGGAGTTCAGGAGTGTGGTCATAGAAGAGGTATTGCAATTTAATAGAGAGTTGCAGGGACGATGCCACCAAAAGCTAGTGTTTGAATGAAGGAAGTGAGGAAGTGATTCAAGGAAATGGCAAGTGTGAAGGCCCCAGGATACTGGCAGCCCTGGAGCAGGGTGAGTGAGGCGGATGACAGGAGACAAGGAAGCGCCTTGTGGGACATGATACGGATTCTGGCTTATTGGACCTGAGATAGGAAATCTATGCGGTTTGAGCAGAGTGACAAGGTTTGACTTTAAACACCTTTGTTCTGGCTGCTGTATAGATCAGAGTAGAGAAGAGCAAAAGAACAGGGTTTTCAACAATCCAGGTGGCTTCCCCCAATAATCCGGATAAGGCTTGGTAGCAGCATGGTCCAGGGTGACAGCAGTAGGGGTGCTGCAAGGTGTCAGATTCTGGACATGATTTTTAAGATAGGACCAAAGGATCTTCTCATGAATTGCCTCTGTAGGGTTTTGGGCACAGGTGATTGGAAAGTCACAGTTGCTGTCAGTGGGGGTGAGGATGAGTGTGGGGAACACCGGGAGTTTCATTTTGGACCTGTTAAGTTTGACATTCAAATACAGACATTGAATAGGTTAGAATTCAATGGAGAGATCCTGGCCAGCGATATATATTGTCAGAGAGATGGTATTCAAAGCCAGGAGAATGGATCAGACTTCCCAAGTGACTGGAAAAGTGAAAAAACCAACATCTCAACCCTGGCATACGCCAGTGTTTAGAGATTGAGAAGTGAAGAAGAAACCTGCCAAAGAGACAGAGAAGGAGTGTCCAATGGGAAACCTACTTTCAGAACAATCTGTCTGATGTGCATTATATGTGGTAACTACCATACAGAGGACTGTTGTAACCTCCACTCGTTTTAGGACAGATGCAGTGTATTTTGCTTTTGGTGCAGCATTTAATTGGGATATATTTCATATATAACCTTCATCCTGTTCACTACGGTCAGTGCCCAAAATATGTATTTTTGCTAAATGATGCCGTCTTGACCTAAAAGTTTTAAAAGATTTTCTTGGGGGGGATGGGATTAATGTAGGCACAGAAATGAGATGGACGCCATTGGGGTAGAGGATATGCAGTGTTTCATGATGAAGTTCAAGCAGAAATAGTTCTCTCAGCTTCTAAACTGACAACATAAAAACACCGATTCCAAAAAACACAAGAATGTATAGATCCACAAAGATTAAACTTTTACCAAAATTGATGTGTACATTATTTACAAAATGCTTTCATTATTAAGGTAAGGTGGACTGCTGATTAGATGTGTAGCCTCGACCAGTGTTTCTACATTAAAGACACTTTTTCAGAAAATTGTGTAAGCATGCCTTTGTCATCACATATGTGTAGAGAGCTTTTCCACATGTTGACTCTATTTATTCAATTTACAGAAATTAGTTTGGTAGCTTGGGGATATTATGTTAAGTGAAATAAGCCAGTCACAAGGACAAATACTGCATGATTCCATTCATGTGGTATCTAAAATAATCCAACTCATAGAAGCAGAGACTAGAAAGGCAGTTTCTAGGGCAGGAGAGGAGAGGGATCTAAGAAGTTGCTAATCACTGAGTAGTTAATCAAGAGGTACAAAGTTTCCATTTGCAAGATAAATACATTCTAGAGACCTGGTATATAGCATTGTGTCTCAAGTTAACAATACTGTTAAAATCTGTTGAAAGGGTAGATCTCATGTTAAGTGTTCTTCCCACAATGAAATGCAAATTAAAATAAATACAAGGACTTAATTTAGTAGCATAACCCAAAGATTCATTTATATTGTCTTATGATTGATAATTAACATGTAACTTAGTCATAAGATCCTATTATGGTTTACAACAAAGTGGGACTCCAGAAACCTAGATAAAAATCAATGCCAAAGCCATTCCTATCTGAATTTTCTGGAGAATGTTCCAAAGAGTGTTCTTTCTAACAATTACTAACTTGTTTCTAAGATCAGGTCTGCAAGCATTTTGGCTACCAAGGGATCGTAGATTTTGGTCCATGTGTACTCAATTTAAATATTAAACATGTTGTAAACCCTGCAGCATATATCTTTAGAGATTTTTGAAGGCTATCACAATTCAAAAGTGTATACTAATTTTGAAAGAATGCTGTCCTTTCCAGAGTAATCCATGTGGGACAATACTTGGATAAGTAGAATAAAATTCATTTCTAAGTCATGGGTAACAAACACTATCCAAAAATGCACAGGCAGATTGAATTGACTATGGTAGAGGTATATTTGGGGAAGGAAGGGAGCTGAAGCTCTAGTGCTTTCTCTTTACAAAAGTTGAGAGCCTACCCTTGAGATAGAGAGAAGGAGTTACATGTTGGCAGTCACCCATAAACACTTGGGACATAGTTATCTAAATGGCCTTTCCCACTGAGATTTGGGGCTTCTGCCAGGATAAAGTTTTGAACTGAGCCTATGGTCCCAGTCAGTAAACCCTGCTGAGTGCTCAATGGATGTGCTTAGAACATCATAGCATAACAAAGGAAAATAACGCCACTCAAACGGTTTTACATTTGGGGAGAATTCATAAAGGCTATTTTGAAGTCACAAAAGAAAAGTTGGGTTTTGTGTATCAACCTAAAGATTCTGTCCTGGATTTAGTTTCAGTAATGGATTTAAAAAAAAAAAACTCAGATAAATGTTATATATACTATATACAGTTGAACCTTGAACAATAAGAGTTTAAACTGAGAGGGTCCACATACACATTGACTATCTTGTGAAAAGATGACAGATTTTACGGTTAGAAAAATACAGTATGGTGCTATAAATGTACTTTCTCTTATGGGTTTTTAATAACATTTTTCTAGCTTAATTATAAGTATAAAATATAAAATACATACAACCTATAAAATGTACATTAAAGGATGCTTTATGTTATCTGTAAGGCAGTGAACAGCAGGCTATTGGTAATTAATTTGGGGGAAGTCAAAGTTTATATGGGCATTTTCAACAACATGGGAATCAATGCCCCTAATCCCTTGTGGTTCAAGGGTGAGCTTATAAAAGCTTCCTCATGGACAATTTGCTGAACAACTTTAGATAGTATTTTCAATTTAGCTGTCTTGTCCAATGACAGAAGTTCTAACTTGCCCACCATATCCTTAGCAATAGGATTTCTCCCAGCATTTACCACTTTGAATCACTACCATCAGCTGCTACATTTTGATCAAAAGTTAGTGGTTATAAGTTGACTACCCCATGTTATATTAAGAATGAAGTATATGTATTATTCTCAGTTTATGTGGGCATAACTTTATATTTGCTATAGACCAAATGGTTTTCACCGCCTATGCCCCCCCCAACCCCCCCGACCTAAAATTTGTGAAATCCTAACTCCCAATGTGAGGGTGTAGAGAAGAGGGGCCTTTGGGAGGTGATTGGGTTGAAGGTGGAGCCCTTGTGCATGTCATTAGCGAAAAGGCTCCAGAAATCTTAGACTTCCCAGTCTCCAAAGATGTGAGAAATAAATTTCTGTAGTTTTTATGCCACCTAGTCTTATAGCCACCCAAATAGGTTAAGTCAGTATTACTTAAAGCTTTTTTCCCCAAAGATCAGTTAACTTATCTACCTCTCCCTCCCTCCCTCTATCCTCCTTCCTTACTTACAAGCAAAATTTCCATGGAATGTCACTGTTACCTAATTGGAGATGTTATTAAAGCCACTTGTTAGGCACAACTCCAATGTGGTTAGCAAGCCAAGAGTTTTCTTTCTGACAAGTGGTAGAATGCTTTGCTCTACAAATCTTAATTCTCATAAACCATAAGTAAGCATTTCATTTTCCACTGGTAAAACCTCATGATCACTTCAAATTATGTGATTATGATTTTTTTCAATACTTCTCAGAAAGAAGTCTTATTCTGAATAACTTAGAAATTTATAAAACAACTTTCTACTAAATTTTTGTATACTATACTGTGGGCAAGATAATGCTTCAAATTGTTTTTCCTAGTCATCTTTAAAATTTGGTATAAATTTTAGTATACTTCCTGATACAAAATTTTGTATACATTCTAATTTCCAACACACCTCAGATAACTTCGGTTTACTTCTAATTCTGGTGAGGAAATTATGCTAGTTTTAAAAATTAATGTAACTTATGAAGCAACATAAAACATGTATTTTTTCTATGTTCTGAGTTCTTAGGGTTCTTTCTTCCTGAATTTATACTTTTTAATTTTCCTTGACTTCTTGATGTATGAGTGCTGAGGTAGTTTCTCTCAGCAAAGGTGTCCAGATAAATACTGCTGTTAGAAGAATAAATGTAAATTTTTTTCTTAATACCTGCTGGCAATTCTTTCTTTTCTTTCTTTATTCCATCCACAGCAAAAGTGGTAAAACTAGCTTTACTCCTTTATGGTGTATATTCATTAAAAATTTCTTTTTTCTATTCCTGTACGACTTTGGCTATTGATGGTGTTTCCATCTACAAGCATTTATTTATTTTTTATTTTTTAAATATTTATTTATGCATACAAGACCTGGGGTGTAGGTCAGAGATGCGGGGGGTGAGAGGATTCACCAGAGACAGAGTGGGGAGCAGAACGGGTGGATCCATTGAAATACACTGCTGAGGGGAGAAGCAGGGAGACAGGAGAGGTCTGCTGCGCCATGTGGGTCAGCTCCCTGGCCAGTGTGATAGAACTCGTGCTGCAGTGGCTGCCCCATAGCTTCATAGTGCTGAGACTTAACCCCTTGTGCCACCAGGGAGGTCCCCATCTACACGCATTTAAACACACACTTTGTATGTTTTTGAGAACATAAAGAAAATCATTGCTTTTATGTAACTGAAAGGAGCGATTCCCTTATTTATGTTTTTATTGATGCAAGGCACTTAGTTACTACATATCATTCCACAACACATTTTATGTTAAGATTACTACATTTATAAGTTTCTAAAATACCTTGTTTTTTAGCATTCATGTTTCTTTGTAGTTTGATTTCTTTTAACTTTTGTTTGCCTCAGAATTTAGCATAATTAGTACTTAAATTCATTCTTCACATTCATTTTTTCTCCTCAGTTACTCTGACTTTATCTTGTTCGCCAGAGCTCACTGTCATGGTCACCCTTGGCTCTCATTTTCATTGTGACCAGCTTAACCTCTTGCTTGTTCTGCAAACACATTCTCCCACCTTGCAGTTTTCTGCCTCACCAAACCAGTGACTCACTCCTCGACCCCTATAGAACTCACATTCCATCTCTCTCCAGACTTCATATTTTCCTTTAACCTGCATAAGCCTGTGATCTATCTCTTTAATTATTCATTTGATATCCTCCCAGCCCTGCTGTCTTGCTGGGTTTGGCTTGCAAATCTTCCAGCCCTCAGGTCCCATTTACCTGTCCTGTAACTAGGGCACTGAACTCTATTGCAAACGAATAACAAAACCTTGCGGTCAGTGGAAATAGAGCTCCACCCTTTCCTTCCCTACGGGGCACAGCCTTTCCTGGCCATCCTTCCACCAGCCCCAGGTCATGTTGCTTCCCCCTCCACTCAGCTGTCTTCACTGCTAATCATTTGGGAACTGGTAAATCTTATGACTCCTGCACCCCAGATGTGCCAAACTCCAGGGATACAATATCAATCTAAAACCAAAGTCCTGTATTGTGGGTAAGGCATTTATAAAAGCAACACTAACAATTATTTTATTACACTTGAATTAAATGATAAAAAAAAAAAAAAAAACAAAGACAGAAGGTGCCCTGATGTGCATCATGGATTAGTGAGAGGGATAGTCCCACTGGGCTGTCTAGGAAGCATTTCATTGTTACTATTTGGCTTTGTCCTTATTTTGACCACATGAATATCTTGGGCTAATGCTCTGGCATTTTTTCTTTTCTTTCACAACTGTATTTAAATAGTATGATGCTTTTTTGTCTTCTATAATTTGCTTTTACTGTTAACACTATGCTTGTGTAATTCACCTGTGTTGGTACATGTAACTCTTGGTTCTTTTCACAGAATGTGTATTAGCTTCTGATCTCTGTGTTTCCATGGTTGGGTTATTACACAGTTGGTTTTTTTCCTGCTTTTTGCCAGTATAAACAATTCTGATATGAACAGGACAGGCATGGAAAAGGTTGTTTAATATTCAATATATATGTAAAATATTATTTTGGCCATTTACTTCAGTTTTCTCTGCCTAAAGAAGCTTCAGAATTTAGTGACAGATGAGACCACTTAGAATGTTGTACTATATTTTAATACTAAGATAATGTCTCCATTAGTTTTACTAACATACTATCTATAGATGATGTGAAATAATTAAATGGCCAAGAGTCAGAAGATAGGGCTCAGATTGCCGCTGTGAATAATTAAAAGTGAATTTTCTTCCCTGATTGTTCTGCCTTTCATTATAATAACTGAAATAGTGTCAGCAAAGCTATTAAATTTCAATGAAGTCGTGGTGAGTTAAATGTATTGTCTCTCAGCTCTGCATTCTTCTTTCAATACCATCTCTCTTATAATAGACTAGATTTTTTCTTTCCTTTTTTCTCATAATTTTAGGGTTGCACTTTTGCCCCTCCTTATGTGCACATGTTCCACTCACCCTCTACCACCACCTGAGCTTTGCCCTATCTCTCTTCTCCATTCCCATCTCTCTTCCCCTCATTCCCTCTGGTAGCCAATAAATTACTTTCACTGAGACCAAGATTTGGACATGACTTTTAAAGCATTTCTCTTCCACTGAATGATGGCAGTGATTTTGAGCTACTCAAAAGAGATTAGTGAAGGGACATTGCAGGAGGACATGTGCTTACTGGTTCCAGCTGCTGCCCCATTGGCGGTGGTATGGGGAGAAGGACAGCTATATTGCTGGGCCCCCAACACATGCAGGACATGCTGTCATCCCTTAGTACTGCCAGTAAGGGCACCCCACACCCAAGGTGTGCCCAAGGGCTGCTCAACTCCTCACATGCTCATCAGCCACAGCTCCCCTGTGCTGGGAAATGCTGTTTCCTGCTCACCCAGTGACCCAGAGAAGTTGGCCTTATCTAACAGGCTGCCATCCTTGGGGTATCTTCCAAGTTCTTTCCTTCAGCACTCTCCCTGAGTGCCAGCGTACACTTTAGAGTTGTTTTTACACCTTATAGTTGCTGTCCTATGATAAGTTAATTCCTTATATTAAATTTCTTGTTTCAAAGAGAATCAACTAAGTCAGTTCTAATCCCTAACATAAACTTGCAGTTCACATGTTCTAAATGTCATGTCTTAGTAAAAGAATACCTGCTTTAGTTATTACTCAAAATTTTATCCATCAAATTACTTTTAATCCATCAGAAAAATTTTCTTCTTAATGGAAACTTAGTTAGAAAGTAATGGCTGTTTTTCCTTTGAAAACTGAGTAATTTAGAACTGAATATTTTAGTTTTGTAATGTAGTAACTAATGGTACCACTTGTTCTTTTTTTTTTTTAATTTTCTTTTTTTTTTTTACATACAAGCTGGGGTACAGGCCAGAGGCGTGGGGCAGCGAGAGGGTTCATCAGAGACAGAGCGGGTAGCAGAGCAGGCAGATCATAAATACACTGCTGAGGGGAGCAGCGGGCAAGGCAGGAGAGGTCTGCCGCGCCATGTGGGATTCTCCCCGGCCGGGTGTCGAACTCGCGTCACCGCTGCCTACAGCTCCACAGCGCAGCGCTTAACCGCTGCGCCACCAGGGAGGCCCTTTTTTTTTAATTTTCATACTAGTATGAAGGACAGAGGCATATACCTACGACTCTAAACTCATTCCAAGGTGTGTTCTCCAGGTTCCAGGAGACATACATAGGATTGTTCCAGGTATATGCAGCCTTACCTTCCCTAAAAAATACCATTATTTTCCTAGGTGGTTCAACAAAATTATATTCTTCTAGCTGTGTTTCACATCATCTTCCTCACTTAGGATGAAAATTTTCTATGTCATTAATGAAAATATAAAATGACTTAGGGAACTAATTTTGTCAGAGATTTACACTGACACTCCTGGTAGCAGTACTCTAACTATAAGGATGTATACTCTGATCTCGAAACTAAATACTCTTTTTTTTTTAGAGGTAAATATTGTGGAGTCATAGATAAGCTAATAGAGAATGGAAATGAAAAGAATGGTTTCTCTTATACTTTTTTAGGTTCTGTACCAGTATATTTAAAAATGACTTGCCGAACAAACTAATATGGTAGAACAATGGCCAGTTTGAGTTAAAAAATAACAAATATTATCTGATATGGAGACATCTCAAGGCCCATCTATAAGCTTTTATCTTGAAAACTGTTTCTGAAGGCAAAAGTCAGCATGTAGAGACAGGGAACTGCCTTCATAACTATTTTAAATATTCAGCTCCCTGCAAACTATTTATCTGCACTGGTACAGACATAGCTTTTATGTAGACTCAATGTTAGTCCAAAATCAATAGACTTATAAATATTTAAAATTGAAATTTTTAAGGGCAGGGGCCATGTCTTTCTAATTTGCTTTGTTAACACAGTTCCACAGATCTTAATGTACATAATTTTGTTATATACAGATTGTACATTAGTTATAGACATATGACTTTTTTCTATTTTATCTTATCAATTAAGGCCTGATTTGGTCTTATTTCAGGTCAAGGTCCTCTTTTATGTAGGATTCAGAAATATCTAGCTCTTTAATGCTTGTGTTTGGCAGTTAAATTGTCTTCTGCTGAAGTAAATTGTTACCATGAGTATAATTTAGTGAGGTAAAATATGTTTTATCATGTTAGAAAATTAATGAACTCCTGAAGAGCTCTGTGTTATCAAAGAGACATTAATCTCTTTTTCAGTAGTTGCTCCTCATCACTGCCATGTTTAAATCTAGATTTTGTGGATTTAGTAGATGCAAATTCCACTAAGTTAGAGATTAGAAGTGTCTAAGCACATTCATATTTGCAGCACAATCATTGATAGTCTGAGTTTCTGCATTCATAGTTGACTAAGTGCTTTGTACATAATCAATAAATATTTGTTAAATCAATGATGTGTTTAATTAAGTGTTCAAAAAATATTCATGCTAATATTAATAGTTTAAAAAATCTTTAAGCCTTTTGAAATTTGGAGCAGCTCATTGTGTCATGAAGTCAGTGAGAACACACAGGGAAATTCTCCACCATTCTTTGCTGATGAGAATGGGGTCTGTGGAAAGGTCCTTGCTGTCCTCTTACTGGGTTGTTGCTGGAATGTGTCCTGAATGCACCCACTACTTTGTGAGGCATATCCAAATGTCTTCTTTAGATGACTGCTCTCCTTGCTACTTTTATGTTGAAAGCGCTTGTACAATATTGCAATGAATTTTGTTGACAGGCTCTGCTCTCCAAAGCTGCTTATCTAAGAGCCATTACTCCAGATTGAAAAGCTTATTTTTCTTTCTTTTTGTCTGAATGGATTGCTTGCCAGTGGTGACTTATGGCTTACTTCATCGATTTTCAGTAATGAGATAGAGCAGTATGAGGTAAATGTCTGTGTACATGGGCAAGGATTCTAAATCACATTCTGAAAACCACGAACTTGATGCAGTGAGTCCATCTCCTCAGAAATGTTTGTGGTGAAGATTCCTTGAAAAAGCCTAGGCTTAGAGCACATCGTTTAAATGACAGATTTAGAAAATTAGAGTTATAATCATTAGAATAAGAGAGCCATATTGGCTTGTTCAGGCTAACTCCCTCCAAGGGTGGTAGAGGAAAATCCACCAGGTGCCATGTCTGATGGGTTAGTCTCAGTGGATGAGGGAAGCAGAGAGCCTATGATACTCTTAAAAGCATCGATTTCTCTACAGAGTAGCATTCAGCATGTCACTGATCATGGCCTCATGTAGTTGATGGACTCCAGGCTGTAACTGTTGATGGACTCCCATGGCTGCAGAATTGCTGGAGGATATTCAGATGTCTCAGGCAAGAAAGGCATTGGAAACAAATACAAAGGAAATCCATGTAGAATTCTCTCATCTGATTTCATAGTGAGTCACTGTCTCATGGTGCTGAAATACTTTTGGCATTCGCTCTTGATCTTGATAATAAGAAGGAATTATGCTCTATTGAAAAGTAAGATATTTGTGGAATGGAGGGGAAAATCCCTTGAAAATTGTGTTGTATGGCATTGCTATTTTATGACTTTTATATCCTTTCCACATGTTGGTTAACTCCTTCAGTCAAATTCACACTTTACTGAATACAGATATTGCCATGGATTGATTTCTGGCAAAAACTGTATAGAAAGATTTATGAACTGAGAGCAAAATAACCTTTTTATACTCTGCAGTACCCCATGGTAATATGACTATAAGTTAGATACAGGAAGACCTCTAGTTCACACCATTTCCCTAAACTGTAATTTAACCCTCTAGATAGGAGAAATTACACAGAGACACATACACTTTTTATATGTGAATGTGTTATCTCTTTCTGTCTGTCTTCCTATCAACCATCTATCATCTGTTCTTTCATGGATTACATACAGATTTATAAAAGTTTACACGATACAGTATGTTCTCTTATTCAAAAATACTTTCAGTATGTTTTCATTTCTTTTTATCATCTCTCCGTTAATTAATGCTCTTATCCTTATATAGAGGACACCTCCAGGCCTCGCCTTATGACACCTATAAATCTCTCTGCCTTCCACCCATCTGTTCTCTCTACAGTTTTCTTTCATTCCATGACCCACACTGCTCCAGTTTCCGTTGCTACCCCTTGGAGTTTCATCCCCTTGTTTCCTCTGTCTACCATTTCAATAATTAACATGAAAATAAACAAAATCTTCAAAACCCAACAACAATTATAGTGCTCAACATTAATGTTATGAAAGTAAAATGTCATCAAAACACGATTCACCATATATACAAGTCACTGAAAGTCTCCCTTCCAAAGGTTGAAACTGCTGTTCTTTGTTCTTTTAAAATTCATGTAAATAATAATTTTATTTCTTACTTGATGTGCTGCTTTTCCTACTCCAGTGAATTATTCGTTCTTGAGTTTGGCCAGTTTTAAATGTAAAAGCAACTAATTAAAATCATGACATAAGATGACATATGGTCATATGACATATGACATGTTGGTGCAGTAATATATACTGAAGTTATTGAAGACCTAATGCAACGAAATGACACCTATTCTGAATAAACTGTATTATATATGTTTGGGAATAATTGGTAGAAATCTAAAATATTTGCCTTATGGTACAATTAGAATTATAATTGTTTAATGCATTACAGAGAAAAAAGCAAAATAATATTAATTTAATAAATATTACTTTAAAAGGGTATTTTAATAAAATATAAATATAATATTAATATTAATAATTAATTTTTAAATAAAATATAAATGTATAATATGAAAATTTCAGTACTTTTCCATACTTGCACAAATGAATCCTAAACCTAAAATGACTCTGTAAATAGGCTATAGTTCCTGACAGGAAGAGTTGAGAGGAGAGAGAAGATGCAGAAGGAATTAAACAGTAGAGCAGTAGAGAACATTCTAGAGGAACAGATGCTAGAATGGCTTCAAAATACCCTGGGATTTTTTTTTCATTCTGATAAATTCCTATTTATATTTCTTGGAGAGAGATGGTACATTTGACCACTTTATTTCGACACGTGATACAAAATAATAAGAGCAGCCAGCCTGCTAAGAACTCAAAGCCAGATGGCGTTATGTGTGTCATGCTGAGTTGATGGTTTGGAAATGCCAGCTCTGCAGAATGGCTGGAGCCAGATAATGCTTCAAGGTAATCCTACTTAAGATTCAGTTGTGCATCTCCACATAACTTTTACACTTTCACAGTTAATTTAATGAATGTTAGACTGCTACAGACAACATGATACATGTGGGCAATAGAAAAACACAAGTAAAATGTCTCTAATGTGATTTGTTAGCTGTCAGCTCAAATAAAATTCTAATAAAGTAGTCGGAATCTAAAGTGGTTTAACAGTATTAGCTAACTGCTTCTTAAATGAGCAAATAACCAAACAGTCCATGCTTCCCCTCAGGGGATGGAATGTGGGACAGTTTCACAATTTTGAGAATTTTCTTTTGAGGATTAGTCAGTGTGAGTCAAAAAACAAAACCAAAACAAAACAAAGCTACTAAAACCCAATGTTTTCCTCTTTCTCCTCAAGTTTGGAAGTTAGGAGAAAATTGTTCTGTGTACTCCTTTCCCTACCCTGCGCATACTAATTTTGCTGTCTTCCATATAGTTAGGTGAATTGGGAGTCAGACTGTGGTCCCAAGTAGGGGAGAACTAGCGGAGAGGGCCACCGACAGCGTTAGCAGGTGACAGTGTTAGGTGACGATGCCATCAGACAAGGTACATCAACTATGGAAAAATGTAAGACTTCGTAATACCTTTAATCTTATGAATTTGGCAAAACGTTCTTTATACTATTAGGTTTCTATTTGCAGAAGTTCTTTTGCCTTTTTCTTCTAGCTTATGAGATTCTGTTTTTCTCCTTTCTTTTGCATTTTAATGTTCCCCTTTCCTTCATAAAAGTATCTGTTTCCCTGAAAAGTGAATCATTTATTTAGCAAACGCTTGTTGGGTAATTTATCCCCATGTTAAAGCATCTTTTGCTCCTGCTATTTTGAAATTCATGTACTAGGTATATACACATTTGAGGTCATTGTGCCTTCTTAATGAATTGTCCCTTTTATTATTATGAAATGTTTCCCTTTATTTTTGGCACTATTCCTTATCTTGAAAACCCCCCTTTTGATAGTTATAACTATTTCATTTTTTTATGATTACTATTTGCATCCATTTACTTTAAATAAATTTTTGTCTTTAAGCTGAATGTGTTTTTTTTTTTGTTGTTTGTTTGCCTATTAAATGCAACCTGTCAATCTTTGCCTTTGAATTTGGAAAAGTTAAACTATTTGCATTAATGTAATTATAGGCATTGTTAGGTTAAAGTCTGATATCTTATTGTTTACTCTGTCTTATCTATTCATTATTCTCTTTTCTATATGTCTGGCTTTTTTGCATTACCTTAATTTTATCAGTATCCCATTTTATTTCTACTAATTACTTTTTAGCTGTGATAGTCAGAATTTCTAAATTGGCCTCCAGAGATGTCTCACTCTAATCTGGAGACTCTGTGAATCAATGGGATATAATACTTCTAACTTTATTGTCATATGTGATATAGTTAACCTTAAGAAAGGGCCATTACCATGTGGATCTCATTTTATCACATGAGCCTTTAAAGGCAGAGAGCTTTCCTTTTCCAGGCTGATAGCCAAAGCAGGAAAAGAAAAAGGAAAGTCAAAGAGATCTGAGCCTGAGATTTGCTGCTGGATTTGAAGGTGGTGGGCACCATGTACAAAGACTGGAAAGCAGATACAAGGAGCTGGGAGTGTGACCTTGGCCAGCAGCCAACGAGGAAACATGGGCCTCAGCCTTATAGTTGCAAGAGACTGCATTCTGCCAACAATCAGATTGACCTTAGAAGTAGATATTTTCATTTAACTTTAGATATGACCCTCACTTGGGCAACACCATGATTTTGATGCTGTGCTACCCTGACCATAGAAGCCAAACTAACCCACATAGGTATCTGACCTATAAGCTGTGAACTAATAAATTGATGCTTTTTTGAGCAGCTGAGTTTGTAGTGATTTGTGATGCATCACAGATGACTAATGCATTAGCTAAGATCTCTTTCATGGCGGCTCTAGGCTTTACGGCGTGCATCTTTAACTTTTCATTGCTGTCAAAAAGTATACCAATTTATATATAATGTAAGGACTTAATAGTAGTATACTTTTTAGTCCTCCTTTCATGTCCATTGTACAATTGCTCACATAAGTTTTTTGTCTAAATTATGTTTAAAACCTCACAGTTTATTATTATTGCTTTCCTTTAAATAGTCAATTATGTTTAATATATGAAAATTCAATATCTGAAGTTCGGTATTTAAGTTCGATATCTGAAAAAGCTGATTTATGTATTTAGTCCAAGTGTCTAGTTCTTCACTGTGGGAAGGAAAATCTGGTACCAGTTATTTGATTATGGAATTTTAAGTTGAATAGTGGTAGTGAAGTCAGTTGTCTCTGTAGCTATGATCAGAATCTTTATCTCAGACTTGGTTCACCACCAAGGCATCTCATGTCCTAGGCTGCTTGAAATAAATTAATGGTCTCCAGATATTTATGCTTCACCATTACCAAACTAAGGCTGAATTTGCTTTGCCTATAAATAAATACTTACAGATATTTTACATATAATATAATTACTAGGCTTTGAAAGCTCAGTAAATCATATTGTTTTTAACTAATCTTCAAATACAGAGAAAGGATTGGAAAGAAAGGAATCGAAAGACTAGACAACTATATCCCAAAAGTATGTAAACCACTCTTTTTTACCTTTCACTTTTAGTTATTTGGAAATGTTTTATACTAATGAAATATAAGAAATAATATAATGAACTTCTATATACCAAATGAACAACTTATAAATAAAATGTCCTCCTCCAATCTTGTCCTCCTTGTAGAGATACCTAAATTCAGTGTTATTAATTCCCATGGATTTCTTCCTATTTTACGTCATAGACATGCATCTTTAAATTTATCATGCAAGTTTTGATTTTTAAAAAGTCAATATGTAGCATTTTTTCTGGTTTCCATTTTTGGTTTAATGTTTTATTGTAGTAATAAATAATTGATATACGATTAGATTTTTATTGTCTTTTATAAGACAATTTAGCCATTCAACTCTTGAGATATTTAGATTGTTTAAACTTTTTTAAAACAATAAATACTGATTCTAACTTTCATGTGGATGTGACTAGAACACATGTATGAGAGTTCCTGTAGGGAAACCCCCCACCCCGCCGTTGTACTAGATAATAAGAACATGTATCTTTACATTACTAGGTATTGCCAATTGTGCTTCGGTATGGCTGTTCCTACCATACATTTTCTGGTTGTTCCTCATCCTTATAGCCCTTGGTATTGTCAGAATTAAATCATAAATGATTGCGTGTGTAAGAATATATCTAATGACTGCTATCTCATTATGGTCTAAGTTTGCATTTCCCTGGTTATTGACCACATTTTAATATATTCTCTGGCCAAATTGGCATAAAATTTATTACCCAATATGGCCATTCTATTTTCTCAACTATACTAGGGTCGACCTAAAGATCAAATTTCTAAAACCTTAACGTGTGCTGTGGAAGATTTTCCCAAATATGACTTTATTTCCCGAATCATTGAAATGATTCCTGGTCAACACAACGTGGTTCCCGCCAACTCTTCGGATGGACCATGCTCAGTTGTGTCCGTCTACTACTCTGGTTTTTCCAGTTGTACAAGGAACAATAAACCTTAAACCACTGAAGGTAAGAGATAGACTGATTTACAAGGAAGACTAGGACACTGCTGTGGTGAAGGTTAGCTAGTAACAGCAGGATTGAGTGAGTACCAAAGAGCCCAGTGTATAGAAACGCTGCAGGATTTTTGTTGATTTGAGTAAGCCTGGTGAGAGAGTCACTATTACTAGGAATTTTCAAATGGCTTAAACAAGAGTTTGAACAGAATGATGAACACTCTGAGCATGCTAGTGCCATGCTAAGGGTAGAATCAGGTAACGTTAAGGTTTCTTCTTCCCTGTTTTCTGTGTCTCAAAGTGGAACCCACCCACACAGCTTCACAGACTTCACTGCCAACAAGGAAATTTACAGCAAAATCTTTGTGTTATTTTCCAAAGAGGTAATGAGTAAAATTATATCATCAGTAACTATTTCTGGTATAAGAAGCCAGGAAAATTCCCTGAATCTACTCTTGTTGCTAGATAGGTATGACTTTGAGTCCAGGGAATATATTGTTTGCTCTTTCCATAATTTGCATTGTCATTTGCCTAGCTGTATTACAGTGTGCTGCCTGCCTCCACTCTTAGGTCTAGATTAATACTTCCCCCCCACCACTGCAGGAATTTCACAAATTATTGATCTGTAGTGTTTCTGTATTCCCTCTCTGTGACAGTCCAAGTGAAACATAGCTGACGTAAGTAATTAAATTTCTAATTGATTTGGGACTGCACAATTTGTAGTCTTTTTTTTTTTTTGGGTAAAATAGTGTGGGCATCTACGTTTATATTACTTTGGAAATATTTTATTTCATTCAAGCAGAAGTGCTGAGAAGGAGGTCATTTAGTTCAAGTTTGAAAACAGAAAATTGCTCTATATTGGTCTTAATTATTGAATTCAGTTGATATTTCTGTGACTCAAGGGCTACAAGCTTCGTATTTATATTGTTGGAAAAATTCTAAACCTGAGATGAAAGCATAAGAAAGAATTCTTCATCTTCACACTAAATTGGCTCTTGTATTATTCAGACTACCCTGATCCTTTCCTTTGTACTTCTTAAATGTTTGTTAATTCCCGCTGGTCACTATAACTAGAACACAAATGTGATATTTAAAATAATGCACTTGTCATTTGGATAACTGATACTGTTTTCTGTGGAGTCTCTCCACACGTGTGTGCACACGTGCCTTGCAATTGTCCTGATATGAGCACAAGTGGAGGCAGTGTTTCCAAGAGGAACCTTCTAATCTTTAATAATGAGTTGTAGATACCATCCCTATTTATTTATTTATTTCCAGGGCGAACTCTTTAAATGTGCTTCTGATCCTCTCTATGTGTCATGTTGCAAATGTGTGGCTTGTTTACCGTTGTAAAATGTAGGTCTCTATACAGCTTATTGACTAATAATGGCTCTTGTCCCCTCAGGTCATCCAAGCTGTCTTCTTTGGCATCTGCGTGCTGACCGACCTTTCCAGTCTTTTGACTAGAGGAAGTGGGAACCAAGAGCAAGAAAGACAGCTCAAGAAGCTCATCTCACTCCGGGACTGGATCTTGGCTGTGTTGGCCTTTCCTGTTGGGGTTGTGAGTATAATGTAGGATGCATTTAACCACAAAAGAAAGTTGGGCCTTATTTCTGACTCTGAGAGGAAAAAGAGGACTCATTCTAGCATGTTTTTGTATGAGGTTGCTAGGGCCTCCATAACAAAGCACCACAGATTAAGAGGCTTGAAACAACAGAGGTTTATTTTCTCATAGTCAAGGCCTCTCTCCTGATCTTGTGCTTGGCTCCTTCCCTGTGTTTTCACAAGCTCTTCCCTCTGTGTGTGTCTGCATCCCAGTTCCTATTCTTATAAGGACACCAGTCGTATTGGTTTAGGATCCCCCAATGACCTCATTTAACTTTAATTGGTTCAATTACTAACCTTAATTAAAGTCCCTTCCTCCAAACACAGTGACATTCTGAGGTATTTGGGGTTAGGACATCAACCTGTGAATTGGAGTTACATGGGGGGTAGGTGACATGTTTAACCCATATCAGCATCAGAAGCAGTCCGGTTTGAAATGCACAGTCCTTGGTTCTGTGACCATTCTTCTATTTTTTGAACTTGAGAGGGGAAATCAGCATTAGCGCTTACTTGTTCTCTTACCCAGCCAGACCCTTAGTTAAGGTCACTTAAGCAAATGCCACTTAATGTTTGGGTCTGTTCGGGCTTCCTTGATTTTCATTGTTTTCAGTGAGATTCCCTCCATCACTTACTACCTTCACAGGTCTGTTCGTCATGCACGTCTGTACATGAACCATGATTTCTTAAAGAAACAGGGTTTCATAAGGTTGTGTAGATTTTAACCTGTCTTGCCAGAGGAAGGAGTGAACCCTTAGAAATCTCAAATTGAAAGGACAAGTAAGAATGTGTTACCATATTCAACTTCAGGCCTTTCTTTTGCCAGCTGATTCTGGGAAAAACTGAAGCCCAAGGGCTCCAGGCTGGCACATGTACTGCTACTTCAAGGTCCATTGTAGGAAGAGTCAAAAAGTTTTCTTTTTTTAAGTCCTTCCAGTGACTCTTACTGATATTTGCCAGAGCAAGAGCTGGCAGGAGCTTCTCAGTGCGTTTAAGTCCGATCAGTAGGCATCCATGTAGTCCCCGATTGCTTGCTCTGTGTAATGAGTTGTCTTTTCTTGGATGAAATACCCCTTGGCTCTTAACAGCACCAGGGAAGTATTTTAATCTGGTCACTCTCTTCTCATTCGCTCATCCTTATCCCCTGAAAACCCAAAGGGGGTGTTCAGATTTTCATCCCAAATTCTGTTACTTAAAATAACAGAATCAAATGTTGTACTTATTATTTAATATTTCCTTTTGATTTTACCTTATACAGTTCAAATGTTTCCTATCAGAAGAGTCATATAACAGAAAATTCCTTTTGGCATCAAGTGTAAAAATGAATAATTTCTGCATGAAAGACTTCTCTAGAAAACCTAAGTCTGTCTATCTTTCTGTTTCTTTTTACCTCTTACTTCCTGGGAATTTCTATAGGCATGTCATTTTTTCTGGAAGACTTCCTTTACTAGAGTAATACAATAGTAACACCTTACAAAAGTAGAAAGAAATACAATATTAACATGTTTTTCTTAGCTCCGCCTCTCCTTCTGTTATGTGGTGTCAAACTGAGTCTCTAGGGTTTAAATTATGAGTCTTGCCGCTCTCATCAAAGGCTTATTACACATGCCCTCTAGATATATTTGACATTACTTTGGCCAGAAACTTTTTGCACCTGCTTGGAGACTTGAGCTATCTGTCATTTCAGTGTCCTTCCTGAATTTAGTCCATCTTTGTAAAAAAGAATAGGGATCTATTTGTTTGCTTGTTTGATTACTTCTGATATTTCTTCTCCATAAATCACTATTTTTGCTTTCCCTGTGTTTTTAAAGACAAAAGAAAATTAAAAATATCTTTAACCCCCACCCCCACTTTGTAGCCCCAAGACATAACATCACTGTTTCATTACACCTGCAAGCACCGTCCCTTGCTGCTATACTTCATAGGATCTAAAGAATAAATTATGAATCAGAGACATGCAGCTTTACTGATTTCTTAAGCTCTTTTTTCCTCCTTCCCACTGATATTTTATAGTCAATATTTATATTTTCATAATGTTCCCTGTTGTTATGAGTCACTTTCCCTTTTATAGTTATTAGCCTTCCCCCACACCAAGCTTTTGAAGTTTCTCTATTTCTCTCTCTCTCTCTCTCTCTCTCTCTCTCTCTCTCTCTCTCTCTCTCTCTCCCCCTCTCTCCTTCTCTCCCTCACTCCCTCTCTCCCTCTCTCTTTCTCTCATTATGCTTATAAAGAATCAAACTCATCCTCTCTAAATATTATTTTACAAACAATGGGCACTGGGAAGAACATATTGATCAGATTTTTCCTTCAAAATTAATACCTGTAATAGAGTGGGAAATCAGGTAGAAAGTGGATAATGGATCAAAAAGTCCAAGAAACATAGAAACAGTGAAAAGAGTAAGGAAATATAATCCTGGGGTCCTCCCTGGTGGCCTAGGGTTTAAGTCTCAGCACTATCACCGCTAAGGCCTGAGTTTGATCCTGGCCAGGGAGCTAACCCACATATGGCGCAGCAGACCTCTTCTGTCTCGCCCGCTGCTCCCCTCAGCAGTGTATTTCAGAAAATCCACCTGTTCTGCTCCCTACTCTGTTTCCGGCAATCCTTCCTCACTGTCCTAGGCACCCCCAGTCCCGCCTACACCCTAGCTCTTCTACGAAAAAAAAAAGAATAATCTTGACTAATATTCTCCCAAACTTTCCTTACTCTTTTCACTATTTCTATGTTTCTTTGACTTTTTGATCCATTATCCACTTTCTACCTGATTTCCCACTCTATTACAGACATTAATTTTGAAGGAAAAATCTGATCAATACATTCTTCCCAGTGCCCATTGTTTGCAAAATACTGTTTAGAGAGGATGAGTTTGATTCTTTATAAGCATTTTGAACCCAAATATTTTTTCATCAAAAGATAATTTTGTGATTTTTTTCACCTTTCTTTCCCTAACTTTATTCTCCAGCATTCTTTTCCATTGTGCCTCTACCTTTCTGTGAATTCAGAGCTTTCTTCTGCCTCTTCTGTATCTCCCCCACACCCAGAGCCTTCACCTGCTCAGTAGGGTCAGGAATTCCACTGTTGTTTTATCTTTATCACTTAAGATTTGCTTGCTTAGTGAGAACACCTTCTAGAACATTGCCACTAGGAATTCCTTGAAGAGGCATCATCTTTACTCTTCCCATAGCAATAAGCTTGGGAGGGAGGTGTCTGCCCTAAGGGCTCATTGTATCAGAAGGATCGAATAGCATTGATGCCCAGCAACTGATGGGCCTGTACTTCTATCTGTGGGCAACTGTAGTGTAAGAATACTTGTGTGTACTTTAATTAACAATTATTTTGTTAATTAAAGTATTTGCAATTAAACACCTTTTCCATTTTGGTGGACACAGTCATATCTTAAAAGACAAAACACTTGAGCACTCTCCCTGTACCCAGAGAGCTCCGGGTATGGCTGGAGCTTCCCAAGGAGGAAGGTCAGAGCCTCCATTTAGAACCTACTTCTGGTCCCGAGGTGTCCTGGCTCTAAGACCAGGTGGCCACCCAACTTGCATGCCTCCCCGCTACTTTCTGCTTTCTGCTGGTTTCTTCTGCCTCATGCCTTTTGTTTGTCAGTCAGAAGTTTCTAGGAAAGCAACGTTATTTTCTCATCCTAGTGCAGGGTGTAAAGGCAGTGGTCTTTAAAAGTGACAGAGTGGCAGCTGAATGTATCACCTCTACTCAAAATTGCCTGAAGAGACCTTTTAGCCCCCAGCTTTGCCTGGCACCCATTATCTCTTTCTCTCTCTTCTCTCTCTCTCACGTCAGCTACCACTGTGGAGGCAAGAAAGACACGGGTAGGTTATCTAGGATTTGTATTCTCTCCACTAATGCTTCCCCCAATAACAAGGTTAATTGAGAGTTGACAGTAATTGCTTTAGGTGGGCTTAAGCACCAAATATGACTTTGTGCCCCATAGACTGAATGTGTTTACTTCACAGATACTATTTGGAGTATCTGTAAGAATAATGAAACATTCCAATCAAAGATAATTGGGGCAAAGTTCTGTTTTAGCATAACCTTGAAGAAATTAGGCAGGGTTGTTTGAGTGAACATACCATGTATCATCCTGATGTGCATAGATTCCCATAAATGCTAAGCTGGCCTTGATTAGTAACGCTAATGGCCGGAAACCACCACCACTCCCAAGGCTTGGCAACTCATTTTGCAGGGATAACCCCTGGGAGGCTCTTCTTACCATGTGCAGTTTATTTCTGAACTCTGTCACCCTTTTAAAGAAGCATTACAAATAATTCTATGACATTATGTGGTCTGGAAGCACTAAAGTTTATTAGGAGCAATCAAACCAAGAATGCCTTTTGTCTCCTGTGAGTTTGTTCACTTTTGTGCTGGCAGATCCTATTCTGGTTAAGAGAGCAGGCTAAGGCTTTCAACCAAAAAAGAAAAAAAAAAAGTAAGAAAGAGAAAGAGGATGAGTATGAAACTGTCTCTCCACCCCCCACAATCCTCTACGTGTCTCTAGTTGTTATCCAGTTTCCCGTTTAATGACAGAAAAACAGGCATGCATTTTCCATTCATTGACGTTTATGCATCCCATTCATTTGTAACTGCTTGGCTGGCACTGCACACAGTCAGATCTCACCACCTTCCCCATACACCTTGTCACTGGGGTTGCTCGGGACCAATTACTGGGCAGCTGGTAACCTACCCATGACCCATTCTCAAGGTTGTGATGAGATCATCCCTTTCTCAATAGGCAGGGAGTGGGTCTGAGAAGGCCACAGAAGTTTGGATCTGTCCTAACCTGGATGGACATCCAGGGTATAGCAAGAGCAAATGAGAATGTGCCAGGATGAGATCTGGGAGAATTTGGCCTTCATAGTTGAACTAGTCTCAAAACTCTGTTAAATAAACCTTTACGGTATTAGAATCGTGCTCTTAGGTGAAGATTTTACATGTACTGACCTAATCCAGAACCTTTTAAAATTTGCCTCTGATGGGGACTGCATAGTACCTGTTTCCTTTAGAAGTGTATGGGAAATGGAAATTGAATTCTCAAATACAAATGCAAAGAAAAATTATCCAGCAATTATTTTATTTTTTTGATATATATTAATTTTATTTTCTAATTAAATTTATTCTGATTTTTAATTGAGCTAATATTTGGCTACCCCCATCAGGTATTACCACAGTCTGTCCACCACCAAATTGCCCATTGTCCCCCATTCATTGTGGACATGCTTCCTTCCTCTTTTTTTTTTACCCCTCCCCCCTCTCTTGCCCCCTATATGCTTCAGTTCTGTAGTCAGCTGTCAAGGGTTAGTTTTTATGCTTGTCTTTATCTGACTCTTAGTTTAGTTATTTTATATTCCACATATTAGTGACAACTTCCAGTAGTTATCTTTTTCCTTCTGACTTACTTCACCTAACATTATCTCTGCCAGCTCCATTCCATATTACCACAAATAGCATAAGTCTATCTTTTTCACCTCTGCATAATATTCCATTGTATATATATACCACATATTCTTGATCCACTCATCTGTTTGGGAGCATGTAGGTTTTCCCCCATAACTTAGCTAGGGTAAATAGTGCTGCAGTAAACATGGGAGTGCAAGTTTCCTTTCAAATTAGTGTTTTTGAATCTTTTTGGTAGATGCCTAGAAGTGAATTAATATATCAAATGACAGATCAATTTCAAATATTTTGAGACACCTCCATACTGCTTTCCACAGCACTAGACCAGTTTGCATTCCCACCATTAGTGTAGGAAAATTCCCTATTTTCCACATCCTCTCCAGCACTTGTTTCTGGTCTTTTCAATATGAACCATTATCACAGGTATGAGAAATGCAAATCAAGATCAGCAATTACTTTTAAAAAGTGATTCTTGAAATTCTACACTTACAGGCATACTCTCTAAGCCAGACTTAAGAAAAAGTTTGTGATGTGTATAAATTTAGATTATTATACCCCTCCAATTTAAAAAAATTCACTTTTGATTTTAAATGTAAGAGATTGATTTAAATGGAAGTCAAATATTAATTGGCATTAATTACTAATCTTAGTGTCTGTCAATGTAACATAAAAAAGAAGAGAACTTGATTCTATTTGAGATTATAAATAAAAGCAAATGCTTTTCCTTCTATTTTGATATTAAGTTGAAATTTTTAAAAAGTTCATAGTTTATTTTGTTCTACAAACTCTGAATTTAATATAAAATACATGTAATATCTGTTGATCCGCTCTTTATTAAATTTTCACACAGATACCTAAAATCAATTTTTTTTCTATTTTCTTTAAGCCTTCATTGATGTTTTCAGTTTCTTCAAATGCCTCTTTCCTTTCCCTTCACCTTTAAAGTTAAAAATACAATATCTACTAAGTCATACTTTATGGTAAAACCCAGCTCATTTCTCACTGAGTAAATCATATGCCCTATGTACTGAAAAGAGTGTCAAATGAGTTACCCAAGAGGGAAGACTCATGGATGAGGTGCCCCTTATCATTATATTCTGCAGAAGAATTATCACTACCTGGCACATTTATATGATTATCTTTTTATTTCTTTAGTGTGTGCCTCTGATGACCTAGAACATGATGGAGGAGGACATGGAAGTTGTATGTTTGATTTCTGTATCAGGAGCAATTCTAAATAAGTCAATATTCATGGAGTGAATATCCAACCAACCATGACTTAAGCAATGAAATATTTAATATCTCATAGAATAAGAATAGGTAGTTTTAGGATGGCATTGCTCAGTCGTAATCATCTGAGATTTCGGTCTTTTCTATTTCCCACTTTTCTGCCTCTGTAGTGTGGGCTTTTTGTCCTTGGTCTTGCAAACTACATTATGAACAAGGATGATAAAGAACTGAACATCACACTCTTCATAACCATGTTCATGGCAGGAAGCAGAAGCAGCTACTTAAGGAGTTCTTCCCAAGTGTTAATCTCTTCTTTGGGCCAATGAATCTTCCCTAGAAGGTCTCCAAGGGTGAGGTCTGTCCCTTGGTTAGAACCTGCTGCGGGGTACCCTGGGAAAGCAAGTAGAGTGGGAGGGAATGAATTTACTACAGGGCTGCTTAATTAGGATTTACTCTTTTGGATTGACCACATTGCAGCCCAAAGTCAGGAGTTTGAAGACAGATTTTAAGGAACACATTTTAAGAATAACAAATATAAAGCAAGTAAAGATAAATAGCATTTAGAGTACTTAATTATTTGTCTGTGTTAATATGAAAAAAGGGGTAAAACTGATCAAACTAATCATGGACATTTTCTGTCATACCAAAAAAAGGATTTATTTTTTCAGTAACCCTTTGCCAATGCTGTTTTTTGATACATTCTCAGCAGTAGTATCATAAACAGACATTTGAAAATTCTTGAGGAAAATTAGATCTCTAACACAATTGATTAAATGGTTTATGTTTCTTTTCTGGAACGCCATACAAATTGGCAGAGGTGGTTCTGGCTGTAGACCACCAACTCAATATACACTCAGTTTTAATGAGCAAAGTCTTCTTTAAACAGATCCTTAGAAATAGAAATTGTAGAGTTACCATCCCCTGTGTATCATTCACAGAGTTCCCACTTTCTCTCAGGAAAAGGCTATAAAAGAAAATTAAGGTATCTTCTTCCCATTTTTATATCTATAAGGAAAATATATATTTGAAATTTGAGGTCAAGAAAAGGTAGACCTGATCTTCAGTGGCATTAATAATGTGATACACATTATAAAATAGATAAATGATGCCCATTCTCAAAAATATGACTCCTAAAGTGGCATCTCACGTATCTGCATGTTTGGGGGGCCAGAAACAAGATGAAATATCAATTTTTGATTTTAAAAAAGAAGAGAAAATAGGCTCATTTTTCTTCTTCCTTTGCTTATCTCCCTCCCTGCACTCCAACTCTCTCTGTCTCTCATCCCCTAGCCCCCTTTTCCTCTATCCTAAACATCTTCTTTGTAGAAAAAGAAATAACAATTTCCTGTGTGGGTGTTCCTGAAATTGCTACAGTCCCTGTGGGTGTTTTGAGATAACTCTTACCTGCTTAAATCAGATCAAAGCGTGCTGTATTACAACAGTGACATTAAAAGGAACATTTCCTCTCAAAGAAGGAGCTACTGGACTTTCCACCTACACACAACTTACTAATGTTTGTTTGTGCCCATGTGGTTTTGCTTACGATTTGCTTATCTTACCACAAATTGCCAGTCCATGATAGAACTTTCATTTATTATGTCTTTTTATAACCTTCTTACGAACAAAATTTGAGACACAAAAGCTGACTCTGGGACATGTCCCGCAGACACAGGTGGGCAGGTGGGAAGATGAGGAGGTGGGAGCTGGCCAGGGAGAATGTGTGTTGCCACAGTTCACAAGTCCCAACTAGCCCAGCTCCTCTGAAGGTCACCTTTCCAGAAGTTTCCCTTTTCAGAACTTCCCTTTTTCCTGTCAATTTGGTTTGCTCTTTATTTGCACAGAAGAGCAAGCATTTGGGCCACCCAGCAAGGTCTGATGCCACTGGAGGAGAACAAAGGGAGCTTTGTCACAGAGGGAACCAGAGGCACCTGTCCCCCCATTTGCTTTGTGCAATGGGTTCTCTACTGTTTTATTCTTTCTTCATCAAGAGGAGGTAGGGGAGCGATGTGAAATGAGAAAGAATCCTAAATCCTAAACTGGGGATTTTCTTCTCCTAACTTTATTTTCTCACCACATAATCTTCAAGAGGGTCTCCCCCTCTGTAAAAAATTTTGTTTTATTGAAGTAACATTGGTTGATAACATTACGTAAGTTTCAGGTGTAAAACACTACACACCAACATCTGTATATACCACATCAATTCTCCGATGTCTGCAGCAAAAACTGACCCCCTTTTAACAGATTTGCCTGCTGTCCCTTCTCCCTTTCCCTTTGGTGACCCTTATTTTGTTATTGTAGCCTGAGAGTTCCCTTTAGTTTTATAATATTTTGTTTGTTCATTAGTTTCATTTCTTTGTCTTCCACATGAGTGAAATCATAGTGTGTTTGTCAACTGCATGATTAGAATGATTGCCTTCATACAAGCACAAATAACTAAATAGAAAAAGACCTCAAGGGCACCCAGAAAATAACTTGAACGTGAGTACACCCAGAGCATTGCTGTTAAGGCTAAAACAAGGTTAGCTTTGAATCCACAAAGAAAAACAGTCCCTAGTTCATTGATAGTGTGACATTTTTACCTGACTATTTAGAAATGCTATTTCCCTTTACTTCTCCAAATTACCTTAAAGTCTAAAGAAGATACCACACACCCCGAGACAGATACTCTTGCCTTTCTCTTTGATTCTAGCCTCTGGACAGACAGTTCCATTTGCACTTTCTGAGACTTCTCACCATCTCACCCCTATACCGGTGAAACCCACAAACTCCTCAAGCGCCTGAAAGTGCTAATAATGAGGCTAACTTCTACTGCACACTCACTGTGAGCCAGATGCTGTGCTAAAGCCCTTTACTCTAATTATTTCATCTCACAGCCCCAGGAGGTAGGAATTTCCATCATTCCCTTTCTAGAAGATGCTTGCCACTTTATAGACTGACAGACGGGGTTCCAGTTACATGTCACTTGGCTGGGCCCAGAGCTGGTAAACAGTATGAAGACTTGAACCCCAGCATTGACTTGTGGTGCATTTGTTTTTTTAGCAAGTACGCTAAACTTTTGCCCATCAAACCTAACTTTCCTTTTCATCATTAATCTCTTAGACATTTCCAGATATGTACACAAAGTCTGAGTTCACCACAATTTCTAATTTAGGAAAATGTATCAGAATAAGAAAAGGAGTTATGCAGAATCTGGATGAAAAGTCATTGCTTTATCTTTTTCTTGAGACTATTTTAGAAAAAACTGCTCACTTCGGCTTATTGCTTCCCTTTGATAAATAAATGATTTCACACTATAAAGACAATGTTTTTCTAACATTCGTGGCTGGTTTACAAAATACAAATTTTTGCAAGAAAAAATCTCGCTTTGTCTTCTCGTTTCAACTATTGGACACTGGTTTAATTTACCACTGATCACTCATTATGTTGGCTTTTGACATGTGAAAATAATATTCAATCAGCAGAATTAACTAGACTTTAAAAAATTGTTACCGAATTTATCCAATATCATCTTTAAGCTTCCAAGAGGCATAGTTCATAACTACCTAATTGTAAAAGAATATTTTTGCCAGGAAATGTCTCCATCTATTCTACCTGGGTCCCCAGATGACAACATCCCCCGGATGTTTTTCCAGTGAGTTATTACTAAGAACTCTTCAAAGCCATTTGTTTCTGCTTTATCAAGTACGTTTTTGGTTGAGTCTGCTCTTCCTTTGATTTATAATGTATTCCTCTGCCTATTCTCAACAAGGCTTTGAGATGGTACAAGTCAAGTCAGTTCACTTCTTGGGGCTCAGCATTGTCCAGCACAGCCTCCTGCAAGTAACCTTGCCTGTTTGGACAAGGGTCTTCTTAGTACGTTGATAGATGCTCAGAGGAACATGCTTTATGTTGAAAAGTGAGACAAGTCAGGCAACCGGGAAAAAACCTTTAATAGACATTCTGGCAAATTCAGTTAACACTTACTGGGTGCTGCCCTCCAGTTACTATGTTAAAAGGTGTCACAATTTCACTTCATCTAGAAGGGACTGTATATCAACAAGAGGTTGTAGGCAACAGGAAGCTCACTCATCCCTGCAGATGGTGACGTCAGTAGGGGGTCAGGGCGATGAGGGCTGACAAGGCTTCTGCCGTACTGGTTTGCATGCCAGCAAGTCCTTGCTTGGCTTAGTTCTACCTGGAGAGGTATGCCCGCTGCCTTGGACCCACTCAGGAATGCTTGATGACTGATATTTATGCTTGAAGAGTCTCAAACGACAAGGGTAGTAAGGAAGGAAGAAGGAAACCAAGGAAAAAGTCACCCACATGAAGTAGATTCTACGGGTCTCCTGGCTCTTTTTGTAGATCAGCATGGAAACAGCTGTTTCTTCTCAATCCTGGCATCTCCTGAACTGCTGATCTTCAGAGTAATTAGTCTAACCTCCTGGCTCTTAATTAATGAGAAGTGTTATTCAACTACAAAAATACATACATACACACATACATACATACATAAACTAAAACAAAAAATACCAAATCCACAGTTGGTCAGCAGTTCTAAAGGAAGCCTGAGCACATGACAAGGAATTCAGGTAGACCTAATGCCAAGAAAAAATTCTGAAGTGCTGTCAGGCAGGCAGATTTCTGATGCTTAGGCTACTTTTATGCATCTTTGAACCATTTTGGCTCCAAAGACAACTGTGTGCTTGGCGATTCCTTCTGCTTTTCAGATTCAGCTTAGGTCATCACAGAATAAAAGGCAAAAGTCAAAGTCCTCAGAAATTTACCCATTGAGCATTTATTACTTTTAAAATGAGGAAACGCCACAGAAAACTATTAAGTCCTTGTACAACTACTCACATTTGGAAAATAAATCACAATTCCATTGCAAATGTATTTTCACTTAGAGAATTTTATGCTCTCAGTTTAAAGGGAGAATTGTTCATAGAAAAAAATAAAGGGAACACAGAATGTTGGTCATCTGATAGTAGAAAACATATACAGCACCCTTTCCAAAGGGTTTTTCCTATTGCAAACTCTGTGCAGTGTGTCCTGATTGATGCATGTAAGCCAAAGTAAAATACAGAAAACCCTGGCCTTCTTCCTCTTCTATTCCTATAGCCATTCAAAGGTAGTGAGGTGGCCATTTGTGGGTGTCCCCGTGTGCTGGGACAGTACTCAAATGTCACTGTAGCCCAGGACCAAAGACCCAGATACCTGTTTTCTCAGTCTATTTTGAGGAAATCCTTCTCTCACTAATGAACTCATATTAAGTGATTATAGACTAAAACTGAACTCAGAAAGACAATTAACTAATTTATAGTGACAAAAATTGTCAGGCATACTGAAGTCTGTCCTCCCTGGAGGCAGCCCTCCCTGGAGGCAGAACAACTTTGAAGATACCAAACAGTAGCCAGATTTCTGGATGCACTTGAAGTCAGGCAAGGGGAAGTGAGTGGGGTGATATTAGTAACAGGTGTCAAATTACTCCAGTCTGACACATCCTTTGCATTATAGGGATTGACTTGTTAGGTTGGCCAGAGTACTACCAGGGAGGCCAGGGTCCCTACACAACGCTGGGGACACATTCTTTTTCTTTTAATATTTGTGTGTGTGTGTGTGTGTGTGTGTGTGTGTGTGTGTGTGTGTTAGATTATTGTTCATTTTTGTACTGTTCTCCTCTCAGGTGTAGTCCCCATAAAATTCCCACCACCAGTTCACCTGTGAACCATCACCATAGTCTCTTGTGCTCTTCTCACCCCTGTTTTAATGCCTTTCCCTGCTGAATGTGGAGATGAATTCTTATGCTTTTATACTCAAAGGCTACCCACTCTGATAATCACCTTTCTCCTTCTTGGGGCAAGCTCCCATTCACTTATCAGACCTCAACTTCCACAATTATGATATTATTCTGGTCAGGCCATTCTGGTACTTAAACCAAGTTACTGAATATAGGTTATGATTGCCACACATCAACCTAACCATAAGATATTTCCACAAAAGGATGCTCTAATTACTTCCATACTTAATTAATTAAGTTTTATTAGATTAGATCAACTTGGTTTTTCTTAATTTTATTTTCAGATGATAAATTGGAATTCAAGTGTGGTTAGCTGGATAGCTCTCCTAAATACTTATAGCTGCCCTTTGGTATTCGTTTTAATGTAATTGTATCTAATAACCTTACTAATAGTACCCTTTTATTAAAGAGACATCACAAGAATTTGATTATTCAGTGATTTTGTGATAGATAAAAAGTCTCAATAGTTTTTTTGAAAAACTTCCATCAATGCTAGTTGATGGGCAGTGGTTCTTTAATGTAATTAAAGTAGTCCTGTGAGGTTTATAGCTATGTTTATTTTATATATTGGCACTAGAAAGAGACTGAAAGAGGCCTTGCTGCATTTATTTTGGAGTGGAATTCAATTTAAAATGGACCTAAGTTTGAATCCACAGAAGGATAGTTATTAAAATACTAAAATAACCCAGTTTATGGGGTGATCTCTCCTGTGTGAGGCAAAACGTGACCAGATGTCAAAAGAATGTGAGTCAGTGTGAGAGTCGGATTTAAATCTGGGTCCACCACTTCCTAATGTCAATTTCATAAGCTCTTAATATCTTGGTTTTCTAATGTGAAGCATGGACTCAGCAAAGCTGAGGTTATCACCAGGGTTATTTTGAAGGACAATGAAAGAGGTGGAGTATCTAAAGCAGTATCTGGCAGTGACAGAGTTACCACTTCCTTTCATTTGCCCTAAAAATGACCTCAACATCTCACAATGTTTCGTGAGAGGACACCTACTGGGGAAGTATGATGTTGCCCCATTACAAACTCTTATTCAAAAGGTTGGGGATGCAAGTTATTGAAATTCCAATACTTTGCCATCCAAAGTCTCAGAAAGAATTATGGCTCAAGGAGACAGTAGAAGATAGCGTGAAAGATTCAAATATTGGCAAAAGACTTCAAGGGCAAATAATAAGCTGTTAGGTGGAGTTATGTCATAAGTTAGGAATGAGTTTGCTCTGCTACAGCTGCCTCACCAAAACTTTCCAACTTAGTTCACCTGGAAATTTTGGAGGTGGTAGATAGATATTTTATTTGCAATTGAGAGACAGTAAAAGATTCAGTAATAAAACTGAGGTTTGAAATGTGAGCAGAAAAGGAAAAAAATCATTATTTCTGTAAAGATCTTACCTGTCTTTAGAATTTTCACCAGGAAGTTTGTTCGTCTATGTTGCTGTTAACGGATATTGGCTTCTTTCCAATTTGTTGGCTATTGTGGGCAATACTTTCAACATTCTTGCACCAGTCAGTCTCCTGATCTCTCTCTTTCCTCTCAGTGCAGAGCTAAGGTTAGAGCAGGCAGGTTTCCTTTCTGTCTACTTCTGTGCTAAGAGTCATTTCTAAAGCAGCCTCACACTGGGAAGTAACCTTCTGGGGGTCTTGGTTTATGTAAAGGCCTCCATGAGGCCACCCATCTTGAGGGGACTTTATCGTCTATATCCTGATCGTCTGAGTGTCAGAAGATAAGCTCAGGGTCATTTTCTGAGGAGAAAAGCTGGTTTCTGTGCTTGCTGACCTTCTAGGTTTCTCTTCACACTTTATCTTGAAATCTGTAGTTTCATTACTTTTTGTCACTTAGTGGTTATTTTAAAAGATGCCTAGTATTTCCTGGATATGCTGTGAAACAACAAAATCAAGGTCATTAGTATGATTATATATATATATATATATAATATATATTATGTATATATAATATATATATAATATGTGAACACAGAGACATATGTGTGAGTGTGTACATTTTTTTCTTGTATTTCCAGAAAGAAACATGGAAGAGAGAGAAAACTGAATACATGATTACCTACTTAATATTATATTTTCTTAGTTTTTTTGTTTGTTTATTTGTTTTCATTGAGAGGAGAATTCAGGGCATTTATTCCACCATGCAACAAGATGTTTAAGTCCTGACTCCCTTTGTACCCCGCAACTTATCTAGGGAATGAGTTCACTCATAGCTCTTACTAATTCCCCTACGTATCAGTGTGTCAACAATATAAATGATCTTAGCGATAATCCCTTTTCAGAAAATGATTGTGCCAGAGATGTCAGGGTTAACTTATACCAGTGTGGCACTAAAAAGCATTGAACTGTTTTCACTGTATTTCCTGAATTCAGCTAGATTACTATGCATCTTTCTAGAATACCTGGTGGGCCTTTTCATTCCTTCTGTGTTGCTGGCTGTCATCTTCCATCCAGAGACACAGCTACACCCTTATGCATATCAGCGGGACTTCAGTATCTCTTTGCCCCATATTTCTGTAATGTGACAACTGACCAGAAAGGAGAATGTAGAGTTGCGGCACTCAGGGCCTCATCTTCTCCACACCCTACTTCTCACAATGTGCCCCCGCTTGCTAACGAGGCCCACCACCTGCAGGACACTGTCAGTGCAGAGTAAGACAACTTCAAACATCACTCCTGACAAAAGAAGACTGCCACCCCTAGAACCAACTCCAGAAAATTGGGGTCCCATTGAGGGGAAATAAAAGCCATCATTTGCATGTTTCAGTCAGTGGTGACAAGCCAGAGATGCCGGAGATTGAGAAGAACCAGACCCAGGGGACTCTGTCTTGATGGGTTTCGGCTGCAGATACAGGGATGGGTCAGGCTAGGACCCTGGGAAGAAAGTCCAGGGACTCCCAGTCATGGGGACCCAGCCCCACAAGCTGATGTTCTGGGGAAAGGCTTGCGTCTTAAAGATGACACAAGAATGAGATATATGCTATTAACTAAAATTTCAGTGAGAAAGGGACTGTAACTCTGAGGTATGAGACAAGACACAGATATCAGTTAGGATGACAAGCATTCTAAATCAGTGCTGTTTCTCTAGCCCGTGGAGATGAATCTGCCAGAGGGAAGATGAACCTGGTCAATGAATCCTTGCTGAGATTCTTGAGATTCCGCTACTGCATCTACTACTAGCAAAGACAAGAATTATTCTCTTGATTTGTTCTGCTGTCCATGCTGCTTTCCCCAGGGTTTGCATGGCCTGTTCGATTCGGAATTTGGGGTTTCTCCCAAATGTGACTAGTTTCCTTTTCCCCTGGATTTTTTTTTTAAATGATTAAGCATACTTCCTCACCAGCAATTCGTTGAGTTCATGTTCTATGGAGAGTTTCTAAAGACCCAGAAGTAAAATAGTCTTTGGCATTTAATTATTCATTCATTCAATAAATATTTCCTTCAAAAGTATGTGGTACTTACTCTGCAAAAACAGAAGTGTTTAAAAAGGTTAAAAGCATTCGCTCTAGGTCCCACTGTCTGGCCTCATAGTATGGCTTGGACACTTGTAACTATTTGACTCTGGAAAAATAATTGAAATTCCTCAATTTTAAGCCAATAATAGCAATAATAATTATAGCAGCTATCTCAATAATAGCAATAATAATAATAACAGCTACCTCAAGGTAGCTGTGATTCTTAAAGAAGATCTTGCCCATATATGACAGAGTCTAACTAGATGTATGTCAGTCTTCAGAAAGCATATTGAAAGATCACATTTATATGATATTCTCAAGATGACAAAATGTATTGATGTAGAACAGATTTGTAGTTGCAAGATTCAGGAGCTGGGAGGATGGGAATGTATGTAGTTAGCATTAAGAAGTTGTTTGCGGTGCTGCAACTTTTCCAAATTCTGATTATTGAAGACCCTGCACAGATGTGCAGTTGTGATAGAACTTCACAGTACAGTACACCCCCCAAGATGAGTACATGCAAAAACTGGCAGAATTGAACATGATCTGTAGTTTAGTTAATAGTATTGTACCAACGTCGGATTTTTGGCTTTGAAATGCACCTTGCTATGTGAGATGCTCGTAAAGGTGTGTAAAAACACATACATAACATGTTCATTGCAACATTATTAGAAACTGGAATAATTGGAAGGAATGTACACATCCATTAGTGAATTATGCAACATTATGTAAATAATGTTGCATAATCCATCTAGTGAGGTGTTTGGAAGTGCTTGAGAAAATTGAGGGAGCTCGTAAAATATTTTTAAATTAAAAATTGCAAAAGACTAGGTATAGTATGACCTAATTTTGTGAAATAATGCATGGAATATAGCCCTTCTCTTGACAGTATCTCTGCAGGGTGAGATGTGGGTTTTTATTTTTTACACATTTCTTTATGGGGACTAGATTTCCATGTGTGTTTGTTGCACTTATACAGGAATGGCATTATCTTAGATGGGGCTCCCTGGATATCGGCTCTGACAGGAGAATACAGGCAGGAGGAGGAGTCCCTTGGGAGCTGCACTAGTTGGGAAGTAGGGAAGAGACTTTGGGTAAAGAGAATGACCATTCATAGTGCAGTTGTTACAGGTATCCAGGGAGCTCTAGAACTGAGATCAGCCCTCAGAATTACCCCAAATTGAGAAAGGGAGGCTGGGTCTTTGTATCCTTGCATCAGACAGTCATGGGATTTGGACAGCCCATGGGGAGGGAGACGTGACCTTGGACGAGATCATTTCCTGCAGTTCCCAATAAGGGAAGCAGCTGAGAGGGAGGGGCCAGCGCCAAGGTTCTGACAGCGCAGGTATGGGCTGCAGTGATCTGACCGCCAACAGCGATCTGACTCTGTAGACCTGGCTTCGTGATCACAACTTAGCTTCACTGACTACAGCGATAAAACAGGAAAAATGATTATCTTGATGCAGAAAATAATTGTAGGAATTTAATTTTTTTTGGTTTAAATAAAACCTTGGCAATTAGGGATTGAAAGCGAGCTATTGAACCAGAGGAAGGGAGCCTTCACTGAGAGGATGGCCCCTCTGCAGACTTCACCCCTCTTTCTGCACCCACTGCTCCTGCTCGAGTGGCCCAAGGTGGCCGTCATCCCGTCGTGGCCACCAAGCCCCCAGTGCTCGGGTTTAGGAGTTGGCTTGTGTTCTGTGTTGGCTACAGTTCTGGTTTCTTCCCTAGGTTTTTTTTTATTGTTGTTTTTTGTTTGTTTGTTTGTTTGTTTTGGTCTATGTGTTTTTTCTGTTTTTGTTTTTGTTTTTCGGGCCCCTAGTGATTCCCCTTTCTTTCCTGTGTGCTCAGCAATACACTTGTCTTGAAAGTGTATTTGTCATAATTTATTTAGCACCTAGTGTATCACAGCGGGAAGGGGGCTCCGAGTGTCCAGTCCACAGTCCTAAGGAACTCTGACCCCCACTGATTTTACCAAAGGCCATTTTCCTTTAATATTTTCTAATGTGACTTTTAGTTTTATTTTATTTCTGGAGTCTGTACAGAGCTCCTTTCTCTTCTTCTCTTGCTCTGTCTTATCTTCTCTAAGTCTCTGTTTCTCTTCTTTGACGTCTCCATTTTTTAATGGAAAATTATTTGTTCACAAATTGTACATTTATCTTGAGATAACTTTTCTGGTTTGTATTGTTCAGCTGCCTTTGGGGGGGGTGGTTCATATTCTCTCTCTCTCTCTCTTTCTCTTTCTCTCTCTGTCTATCGCGCGCGCGTGCATGGGAGAGAGAGAGAGAGAGAGATCTATGAATATATTCTATGCTATTTTTTGTCATATGATTACTTCTTAAATCAATCTATTCTCCCTGAGCCATCTATTTGTGAAAGGCTAGAACTGGAGATGAGCTTGGGATCCGAGCTAAGGCAGCTTGTATTTCCATCTGTTTTCTACCAGCTCCCTCCCCTACAAAATGGCCTCTTTCTGCGCCAGACTCATTTCTCCCTCCTTTTGACCCCAGCTCTTGTGGTGGTGACAGGAAGTGTGTCTTCATCAGATGAGCCTGAGCGGTCTATTCAGACTTGTTACCAGGGAGCCTTTCTCATTTTCCTGAACATGCCCACATCCTGCTTCTCCAGGGACAGTACGCACATTTCCACATTTTGCACAGTCACCTGACACCTGCAGCCAAGCAGGGGTCAGAAAGTTCCCCCAGTGCTCCCAAGAACTCAGACCTCATGCTTTCAGCAAGGCCATTTGGTGCCCCTTTGTGGGTGCCTTATAGCCATCTCTGTTCTGCTCTCTTGATCAAAGTGTCCTCAATTCTTGTTTCTTGCATCAGTCTTCCCCATTCTGGTTCAATTTTCCTAATACTTGAAAGCTTTTTGAAAAGAGTGACATTTGGGTTATGGGTCTTTCCTACTTCCACTGGTTTCATTTTTGAGTCTTATTCTTCTTATTCTTGATTGATTTCAAGAAAAAGAGATTTTAAGTCTTCATCTTCCTCTAGCAGTATAGAGAAAGATTAATTTAGAATGAAAGAAAGTGTAGGTGAAGGAGGAGTTATCAGACAAAAATTCTGAGAAGGAATAGACTAGAAGAATAACTCTGTAAAGAGACTTATCTTCCTCACAGACAGTAAGACAAAACGTACAAGGAACAGATAATTTTGGGTCACGGTAAAATGTGGGGTCTGACATGGAGAAGGAGCAGCATTGCCTGTGTTCATTTATTCAGCAAAGTTTCATCATAAACACGTGACATGCCAGGCAGTGGCGGACAGCAGTGAAAACAAGTTATTGAAGACAGACAAGCTCCTGTTCTCTGAAACTTCACTTACTAACAAAGGAGCCAGATAGTGAACAATTGAACATAAATAGCTGATTTTTAATGAGTCTGTGCTAGGAAGGAATGTGCAGTGGAGTCCAGAGAAAGAGATGCTGTTTAAGCTCTACCAGGAAGAAATGGAGAAACCAGCTCTGTGGAAAAAAGGAGAAAACATTCCTGATATAAGGAGTAGAAAGTGTTATGACCTGAGGCAGGAAAGATCTTAGTAAGTTTTAGAGCAACCAAGTTAACAGAGTTTAGGGATCAAGAGAAACTATAGCACAAGCTGAGGGTGGAGAGAAAGGCAGGCACCAAGCCATACAGACCTTTCTAGGAGCTGATTTTTCATACCCCCATTATTTATTCAGAATAAATAACACATGGAAGAAATAGTTAATCTAAACAAAGATAAATGTGGAGCAATTATAAATTCCACCGAACAATCGTATACAATGGAAAAAGGCATAACCTTAAATTGTGCTTTAGAAATGCTCTAAATTCTAGTTTTAACGTAACTTGAGCAAAATACATAGCATAAAAAATGCAGTGTTACAGCCTCAATTACAAGTAGGAGAATTCTATGTCACACTTGTCAGAATAAGGACTAGATACTAATTGTGCTCTGGAACAAAAGATGCTATTGCATTTCAAAGGACCCTATATTTCACGAGGAGTTTCTGAATTTTGGGTAAGATTGAAGGAACTAAGCCAAAATGAGACGTCTTAGAGAGTCAGGATCTCCAAGATATGGGAAGTGGGAAGACAGGCCATGTAAGAAATGAGACCTTCCTGCTCTGTGTGGAGCCATCAGAGACAAGGGCAGCTGTCAGGCAGAACACACAATTTATTCTCATCCTTTATATGTTTGGAAAGAGAAATCCCAATTGGAAACATCTCTAAACATTACCTCTCTAAACATTAACTCTCGGCAACAGTATGACCATGGAAAGAACTGATGGGAAAGCAATCATGAAAAGGAAATCTGGAACAAGGTAATAGTGCACAAAACTATTAAAAATGATGAAAATCAGTTTTTGGTGAAGTCTAAGTACAAACAGATTAGTGTTTAAAATGGAAAACAATGTCATAGTCATGTCATATGGAAGCTGAAAACTTTAAAGATGTTTACATTTGTTTGCACCTTTCTTCCCTTTCTCCCTGCTTCTCTTCAATAGTGAGTGTTTGAGATCCTGCTAAATGGCTTTAATAGACAAACCTGTATGCAGATAAGTGCCTTTTTTTCTTTAGCCTCCATCATGGCAAATTTCTATGTAACATCCTTTGCCCTTTATTGTTTGTTTTTTTAAAATTTATTTTGTTTTTGCATACAAGCTGGGGTGCAGGCCAGAGGGGTGAGGTGGTGAGAGGGTTCACCAGAGGCACAGTGGAGAGCAGAAAAGACAGAGCGACTGAAAAACACTGCTGAGGGGAGCAGCAGGTGAGGCAGGAGAGGCCTGCTGCGCCATGTGGGAATCTCCCCAACTGGGCATCGAACTTGAGTCGCTGCAGCCACCGACAGCTCCACAGCGCTGCTCTTAACCCGTTTCGCCACCAGGGAGGCCCTGTTGATTTTATTTTTAAAGAATTTCCTACTGATCAGTAAAGTTCCTTTTTAGAGTAGAATAAAGCTGATTAGCTTCAGCTTCTATAGGACTCCATATGAGAGACTCCTTACAAAGAGACAATGGGTAAATCCAGTTTTCTTTCCTGTTCCTTTCTTAGAGTTTGTGGGGAGGGGTTCAAACAAGGCCTCAGTGACTAGTTGTAATTTAAGTGTGTTGTCTGAGAAACTTGAAAGACTGGAAAGTGGCTGTGTTCCTTCCAGTCTCTGCCCAAGTACAGAAATCTGGTCCCGGCAGCTGAGAAGCAACAGGTACGCGCTGAGGAAGAGCTGCCATTGGTCCTGGCCGAAGAAGGACCTTCTTCATGGCAGTGTAACATTTCAGTGTCACTTCACCTGTCCAGGGGAACCTACTTTTGTTTCATATGTGTGCCCTGGTGGTAGAGTTCAAATGTATTTTGCATTTGTTGATGACCCTATTAACAAGAATATGTTAGTGCAGGAAGCCAAAGAGCTCCCATCTGTGATGTGTTTATAGCTCAAAAACTATTAAGAGGGCTGATTACTCAGTTAACTGTGCCTCTTGACCTTATGGTGTCACCTAAGAGAGATGACTAACACTTCCTTGAAAGTCACCTCACTTTTAATAATGCAAATAATTCACTCATTATCCGGGAAGGGCTGAAGGATGACCAAATTGCACTACTAAATATTGACCCCACCGGCTCTGCGTGCACTTGAGACCCTGAAGGGTTATTCTTGGTGAATGGGAAGTAACTCTCAGCGGTGCAGTGCTCTGAACATTAAACAAGTAGCTCTCCAGGGGAAAATACCTGATTTTTCCATCGTGGAATTTTCATCGTGGAATCTTGAGAACTTGCAGAAACAAAATGGAGGAATTCCACAAAAGGGAAAAGTGACTAAAAAACTCAAAAAGAAATCAAAAGCTTTTATAATCTATATTTATTAAAGAAACTTAAACTTTCTCAAAAGAAAACTTCTAATACCAGATCTCCCCACTAGAGAAGTATATCAAATAGATAAAGAAAAAAATAGCAGTCTTGTACACAGTCCTTCAGAAAATAGAAGGAAAAACATTTTCCATTTTTTTCAGGCTAGCATTTTATTGTTGCCAAAGTTATAAAAGACCTTATGATGAGAAAACTAACGACTGATCAATAGGCTTTATGTAAAGATAGAAAAAGTGAGTCCAGTGACAAATAAAAATGGCAATGCGTGATACTAGGAATTAAGTTAGTTTAAAGGTAAATATGAATTGATATAATGTGTCATTTTAACAGAAGGAAGGAGAAAAGCTATATGATCACCTCAATGTATGTCGCAAAGTCATCAAAATTCCATCCTCATTCATTACATATATAAAGAATAGGAGAGACTTCCCCAATTTGCTAAGAGGCATCGAAGAAAACCTGCAACTAATAGCAAACTTAAATGTTGAAAGACTGAAGCTGTTCCCCAAGACAGGGAATAAGGGGAGAATGCTCATTAATCACTTCCAGTCAGTGTTGTGCCGGATTGTCTAAGAAGTACAGTAAGAAAAGAAAAAGAACTAAAAGGCATTCCTGGTGTAAAAGAAGAAGAAAAATGGTCTTTTTTTTTTCAGTTCATGCATATATAAAAATCTACACAATTTATAAAATAGATATTTAAACTACCAAGTCATTTTAACAAAGATAAAAGAGATAGTGTCAATAAAAAAAAATTAGTTGTACTTTTACATTCTAGCAACAGGAATTGTATCATTTTAATACAATCTGTAACACAAAAGCATAGAAAACATGGACTATTTAGTGATATAGATTTAGTAAAATATATGCAGTATCTACACTAAAAACTGCAAATATTAAGAAGTTAATGATCTAAATAAATGATGACTTAAATAATGTTCATAGGATAGAAGATTCAATACTGTTGTTTGCTTATCTCCCCAAATTGAAAGCATTGATTTAGTCATAATCAGAATTCTAGCAGAATGTATTTGTAGAAGTTAACAAGTTGAGATTTTCAAATTTAAATGGAAATGGAAAGGACTTAAAATAGTCAAAACCATTTTGGAAAAGAACAGAGTGGGAGCTGTGGTAAGCAGAATTCTAAGATGGCCCCAAGATTCCACCCCTTGCTGTTCAGGCCTCTCTACTTCCCTCTCCTGGAGTGTGGGAGGGACTTGTGAATGGTGGGTGGTCGCACCCAGGATTAGGTTACATTTATAGCAAAGGTAAAGGGTTTTCACCCATGATTCCATCCAGGACTGTAATGGATTCATCCCTGTGGGCACAAACAGAACAAATGTAGCACTTACTTCTCACCCTACACATGGCTCTCAACCACACTTAGTTTATAGTCAACCCTCCCCATGAAGAAGACTCTGAGTCACCCTGTGTCTACGTGGGCAGGGAATTTCAGGCCGTGGCCTCTCAGGATGTGGTCTAGACATGGAAGGGGGCAGGCTCTGGGTACTCCAGCTGCTTCACCCTGGGATCACCTCAGTGCCTGGGAAGGGAGGAGGGGCCAGGTGACTGGACTAGGACCTTCCAAAGCAGGGCACCGCCCACTTTTTTATGGGAATGAATGGGCATGAGTTCCTGTTAAAATGCAGAATCCGGTCCTCACTGGTGGCCAAGGGGTTATGTCTCGGTGCTGTCACCGCGAGAGCCTGAGTTCACCCCTGGCCAGGGAGCTAGCCCACATATGGTGCAGCAGACCTCTCCTGTCTCACCTGCTGCTCCCCTCAGCAGTGTGTTTCAGTGAATCCGCCTGTTCTGCTCCCCATGCTGTCTCTGGTGAGTCCCTTTACCCCCCAAACCTCTGGCCTAGACTCTATGCAAAAGTAAATAAAATAAAATAAAAATAAAATGCGGTATCAAAGCATATCAGGATGGGTCCTGGCATTCTGCACATCTAAGCAGCTCTCAGTGAAGGATGCCGCTGAGCCATGGAACCACACTTTGCGTAACACGGCTGTAAGGCAAGGGGCCCAGATCTGACAGCAGATGACGCTGATATTCAGTGCACTGAATTCCGTTGTCTAATGAATAAATGAAACTTCTGGATGATTCAGAAATTATTCATTGTACTGGAGAACATCCTGGCGATAGTTAATGCTCAGCTAATAGTAATGTTGTTTCTTCTTTTTCTTTTTCTCATCTTATGCATTTAGGTAACTGAGTGAAAATAGTTGACCCCAAAGCAGGATAAGACCATGTGTGCAATCTGCAGTTGTTATTATTATAATTATCATTCACTTTGTCTTATGAAGCAATAAATGTTTATGCCATCATAGGTTTTAAGAATGAATTTTCTGGGTCCATGATTACCCTGTCACAACTGACATGTCTGGAAAAGAACTTCAGGACCCTTCTGATTATTAGCCTGGAGCTATAACCACCAGGAGTTTTATTAAAATATTATTTTTTATTAATAATATATGGGGGCATGGGTGACATAGAAACAAGATAAAAATTGTTGCTGTTTAATATGCAAACTGCGTTTTATCATGCCGTGCTATTTCTTATTTAGAGACATAACTCTGCAGTGACTTTGAGCTCTCCCTCTGGTTCCCCTCTCCTTGCTATATTTATTGACTATAAAATCACTCACTTTTTCTTTTAAATTCTATGCTAAAGACTAAGACTCAGGGTCATTCATCTATTTTAAAGGAAGATAAGACATTAAATTGAGTACTCTTTGTGACTATGTTGCTGATGGGTCAAAATAAACCTCTGGATCTCAGATGAACTTAGACGTTTTTCCAAGAAAATCAGGAATCTCCTTTACTCTACATACACTCTGTTAAAGCCTCCAGTAAGGCTACAGGAATTAATACTTTTTCTGGAAATGGGACTTTTGGACATTTTCTAGCAATGATTTCAATGCTGTTCGTGGTGAAATAGAAGCTTGAGAAATGTGAGGATTAATTTAAACCACATGATGGGTTAAGCAAAAGAGACATATACTATAGTTGCTTGAATGTGTGCTAGCTCTGTACTGTGGGGGATGGGCCGAAAAACCACCAGTGAACTTTTAAACCCTCTTGAGAAGAATCAAACCAAGACAGTTAGACCTGAAAAGGGAGCTGTTTCAGAAGACAGACCTCCCCTCTACCTCAAAAGCAGTTCCCTGTGCCAGAGAGAACACAGTTGTGAGGACAAGGGAAAAGGAGGGACCCCAGCCATTATCACTAATGGGATGAAGTTAGAACTGTCTTTCTGGTCATTAACTGGCTTAGTGATTTGTCATTCACTATGGATTCCAAATTTCATTGAGTGCTGTTAATAATAGACAACTAATAAATTGTATGTTGTAGAGAGTTGGTGACTATGAAATGAAGGATTTTGTTTCTCTTCCAGTTTGTTGTAGCGGTGTTCTGGATCATTTATGCCTATGACAGAGAGATGATTTACCCGAAGCTGCTTGATAATTTTATCCCAGGGTGGCTGAATCATGGAATGGTGAGTGGACTGAAGCAAATAATTTCCTTTTATTAAAAAATCATTGTAGAACTGTCTTCTGATTTAAGCTTTCCATAGAACCTACCTAAATGGCTGTGAAATGTTGGAAAATGATGAGACTGCTCTGTAATTAGAGAAGCATACTGAATGTAAATAAAAAAAATCTTCCCGTGAAATTGAGTCACTCTTAAAACCATGAATTAGATGAACACAGTTTGTAAGAGGGGGGTTGTGGTGTTAGGTAATACAACGAGCACATTCCAGGATGTGTTTAATTTTGGTGACACTCAAAGGCTTGTCTCCTGTAGAAACCTAAGAATCAGTCTCACCCACACAACTGTCAACACCCTCTCCGCCCCCTCTTCACCCCCCCATCAATGAGGTTGTGTTGGGAGTTACCCTTGTACTTGGAGAATTTCCCCCAGAGAGAAGCAAGACTGTCATTTTGTCTTGTAGTCTGCTGCAAGCATTGGAGGTGTCCAGAATAATGGTTGTTTACCGCGCAGGTTCTGCCCATCCCAGGATATTTGCTAGGTCTTCTTCTCAGTTGTAATTCTTTCCGATGGTTCTGCCACAGTGTTACCATCACAAGTTTCAAATCAAATACTCTGAATGGCTTGCACCTTGCTTTCGAGAGGAAAGCAGAGATATTTTCTGCAGAGAAATTTGTATTGTCTTCCCTTCCCACTTGTGTAATTGAGCACTGTTTTGTTATGAACTGAGAAGGCTTACATTGTTTTGGTTACAGCAATTTTTAGAATATGTCACTGGGTGCTCCTTGTGAAAAGGGTAACCCATCACAGAAATTATAGGGGAACAAAGAGCTAAGAAATCATGATGCTTAGGTCCAAAATAACAGCTTCCCTTCTATCCCCAATTTTGGTATATTTTAAGAGAAGTGGTATATACTAACAAACAAGCATTACTCTGCTGGGGGACTTTGATCAGTTCTTCCTTGAGTCAACTTGTCAAAATTGGCACAAAGAACAAAATTTTCTTTAAGTCCAGATACAGCCACACTCTTGAAGGAGTAACCTCTTATCTAGTTTAACCAAATAAGCTTCTCAGTTTAATTTAACCATTTAAAGTCCATGGTGCCTCTCCTCTCCAGTATCTTATACTTTTGAATGCATAAAGCCCCTTCGTGATTCTGTGCCTTTGCAATCCTCTGCTTCCAACCCCCTGCCCATTCTTCACCAGAAATCTCCCGCTCATCCTGGAGCTTATATGGCATTTTCTCCAGGAATTCTGTCCTAGCTTTCCCAAGCTCTTCTGTTATTTGGCCTCCCACAGCTCTTTCACAGCCCTGGTTTACATGTTTCTGCTTCCCTCACAAAAAAGTCATCTCATAGTGCAAAACAACAGCCTTTATATTCCAGCTGTGCTACCCACGCATGTGTCAGATAGCAGGATCAATGCCCACTTATTGGACTGATGAATGAATTCGGTAGGACCAATTTCCGTAATTCTTTGCCAGTCAATACTACTGGCTGCTAATTCTTGAGAATCTATTATGTTCCACGTGTTTTGTAGTGGTTATATCGTTTAATTTTCACCATGGAATTATGAGTGAGAAATTATTAGCCCTTTTACAAATGAATAGGCTCAGAAAGTTTCTGATTCCAGAATGTGATTGCATTCCTTGCTGTAGAAGTACAGTCCTTGACTATGTGTTCTGTTGTCTACACCCCTAACCTGTAAAATATCACCTTCAGGACAGAAAAAGTATCACAACCTTTAAGATCCCGGTGCTATGTAATATTCCCAGTGGAAGGTCCAGTAAATATGCAGCTATTAGAATTTCTCCTTATCTCATAATCTCCCCTTGATCTACTTTGATGGGTTAAACTGTTCATTCTTCTCACTCTTGAAGGCAAACACTGCCCAGAAATGCAAGGAGGATTTCACTGACACACATTTAGGAAATGGAAAAGATAAATTCATTAACATGTGAAATCCTCTGAGATAATGTCAACTCAGTAGATTCTTTCACAGTGAATTTTGTTTCTCAGTACAGATGAATGACTCTTTCTTCGCTTTTCTTCATGTTGCAATTCATGGTTCCAGAATTATTTACCAAGAATTGGCATATGATAACTGAGGAATATTTCCAATGTTAATCAGTTTACACTACTCAAAAATTGTTTTTATGTAACTTTAAATATAGCATGCATAAAGCATGATGCTGATTCTTTGAACTGGCAATTAAAATATGAACATTAAATGCTGGGATTATGAATAATTCAATTTTCATAAAAATGTGTAATAAAGGTCTATGACATCAACAGATTACATAAAGAATTTTATGATTTGTTTAAACTTTTTTAAAAGCTTAAATATATTTATGTTTTGATTCTGTTTAAATTTTGTAAGTATTTTGAATATTCAATTTAAAAATTAAAATCAATTTAAAAATTTTACATTTAATTTAATATTCATATTTTGATGAAACCTTTCGAATTGTGTATACTTTAATCATATTTTAATTTTAATTGATGTTTTGATTTATTACTCTTGGTAGAGCTCAAATCATGTGAGAATTTCCATGACCATATAGTGATTTTGCCAAAATGAAGACAAGAAAAATTTAATTTTGGAAATTTATATTCATATTATATTAAATATCTTGTGCTTACATGTGTAACTTACAAATCTACATATCTTTATTTTGCTACTCAACCAATCACATATTTTTTAATTTTGTTTTATCATAATGTAGAAGCATAGAACATATTTTATCTAATTCTTTACTAATTTGTAACTTTTAAATGTTTGTGCAAATGGTTTCTGGCCCTTTTGGCCTCTTTGTTATTGCCTGTTTAGATCTACTGAACTGTAAGAATTCCAACAGAGAATGTACATATAGCATCACAATCATTGTTTGATGAGTCTCTATACAGTTTCTAAGGATCCAGAGTCCTGAATCCAGAACTGAAGTGCAGTTTGTAAGTCTATCATGGTTCCATTTCAGAAGACATTGCTTTTGTAGAATTCAAATAAAGAAAATTAGTCAGAAAGAGCCATTAAGAGAAATCATATAGGATCTGAAATTCACAGGACTTTCATTTTGATTTATGCTCAGTTTGCCAAAAGCTAGGCATGATAACTAAAGAGAAGTATTCTATAGCTTCCTTTCTGTTGTCTTCCTCTCCCCTCAGCAAGCATTCCTAGAATGTGTTTGGAAAAGAGGAAATGGGTAAATGGCTGAATGAGAACAGTAATGCAAACAACTCCATGAAAATTGCACATAAAAAGAACTTTAATGTGTGACAACTAAAAATGTAGACCTATGAAATATAGCATATTTAAATGGAGTCCATTTAATATCCAAAATCAAAACCTGTTCTCTCCTTGAAGCTCTTTTTATCTTTATATTCTCAATAACTCATATAGCATATGATGCCCATTAGCATTCACTAAGTGTTGATGATTCAAGGAATAAAACATGGAACAATGTCATGTTTACACTTAGAGACTTCTACCACTTTCTGTTCTCAGTACTCTGATGATCAGTCAAAAGAAAAACAAGGGGGATAGCAGAAGATAAAATCAGTTAGCAGAATGCTGTGAGATGGCCATGGGCAGTTCTGGTTGGGCTCTCAGTGACGTGTAGAATATGGGGCTAAGCTGTGATCTCATTCAATCTATAAACATTTATTGAAAACTTACACTGATATGTAAAGCACTCTGCTAGGCTCTGTGGGGTGATGGGATGAGAAAAACACATGCAGATTTCCAGCATGGAAATGGCATGTTTGAAGTAAGGAAAGTAATTATGCAGGAAAAGAATCCCAGAATTCAACACAGTACTGTTTTCTCTGAAAAAGAGCAGAACAGTTATTGTTCTGACCTGTTTCTTGTTTGCAAAAGTAGAATCCTGACCTTTCTCTTTTGTGAATTATAATTTGAAAGCATTGTCAATGGGATAAATATGCATTCACAGCAATAAATAAATAAATATTTAGACATGAAAGATTACAGACTCAGTGATGCTATAAACAGGAAAAACCAACAATGAGACAATGTCACTGTTTATTGAAGACCTAATTAATGTTTGTAAAGTGCTTTGAGAATGCCAGGCTCTACAGAAGGTTGTGATATTATTATTATTACCATAGATCTTTAAGCAGACCTGACCTAGATATTCTCATAATCACAGCAGGAGTTATTCATTTCCTCATATAATTTATGAGGAGAGAAGAAAAAGCAAATCCCACCTCTCTTTATGCCTGATTTGTCAGTTATTCTTGTTATATGTAACTGATCCTCAAGAGAACCTTTATTTAAGCGATTATTTATCCTGTTCAATATTATTTTGACATTTGGTAATTACTAAAGCTTTGTACATCTGCCTTCCCAGAAGTGAAGGCATTAAATATTGCTTGGATGATCTTTGGTTCTGTGGGAACTCAGATTTGACGTTACTCTTTGGGTAGATAACGCAACTTACGGAAAATTTCTAGTTCAGGAACACACAGATTATGCATTTCATAGCCCCTGGAATCTGCACCATGCTGATGTTGGATGTTTCCGAAGATAATCTGTTGGTTGAAAGAAGACCATCATAAACATTTCATGTGAAAAAAGTGACCTTTTTCAGTTTCCCCAATATGTTATAAAGTAACTAGAAGATATCCGGACACTTAAAAAGAGAGAGAGAGAGAAATAGAACTGGAACAGAGTTAAGAAATTTTTTGGACCTCATTCTATGACTCCTGATGGACCTTCCAAAGAAAATAAGTCAAGCCCCAAAGAAAGGACCAAGGAAGATGCATCCACAGTGAGGCAGATACTTTCAGAATTGCTGCATGGTGTTCTCATATGTTAACTTTTTACATATCCAAGTTTACTGACAATAGCTTCTTCCACTGTGAATTTTCATTTGTGGTCACTACTTCTACCATGTCTAATTCTTCTGTGTGAGATTTTGCTGATCTAAATTTGACACGAAGGTATCATTATTCTGTCTTCTTAAATTAGTAATCAATGTTAAGGTACTCACCGAATTGTTACCAACTTTATTTTTCATTTATTATCTCAAACAGAAATATTGTAAATTGAAGAAAATGTGTGTTAAGCTGATGTTTGAGAAATTTTTGAACAGTTGTGAGAGTGGGGTTTCCATTTCCATGTGAGTTAATTTCCATAGGCTCAGAAATTACAATTTTGTACTAACAAGTGAAAGCTGAACAGACCAAAAAATCAACAACTCTTCTTGGATCTATAAGAGAGGGCAGGACATAGGACAAGCCATTGCCAACAAGGTTGCAGAGATAGGCCAATACAGAGAATAATAACTTACTACTGGAAACAACCATGGGAGCTAGTACTGGGATGGGGAGACCTGCACTATAACTGACAGAGTGCTGGAGGCACAAAACTCACAATTCTGAAAAATTCTGAAAAAACTCTAGGTGCAGCCAGTCACAGGGCTCCCAATATTGTGAGATTTACCTCCAGGAGCATAATTGTGTTTCCATAGTAAATACTAAGAAAAAAATCTCCTTGTTTTTTCAAGGGGGAGAAGACAAGAACCATTTTGAAAGGTGCCACAGCATTCAACTCTTAACAAAACATACCCTCAAAGGAAACTAAATCCCAACCTGGGTGTTGCCAGAGATCTAATTGGGGGAGGAAGGGACATCCCCAACTCACTCCATCTGGTTCTAGTCTTCCTGTCCCACCTAAAAAGGGGAAAATGAGTGAGAAACACTTGTGAACTTCGTAGTCCAGTTCACAGACAATTGAAGAATTGAGTCCTAATTATAGAATAATAGAATACTCCCCTCACCTCCAAAACTTCACCAGTACATGTGACCTATCAAGAAAATAGAATCACAAGACTTAGGAAAAGGCAATAAAAACCACAAGTTGAAGAGACAGAGAAAGCTTCGCAACCATGCATGGCAGTGATGTTGGAATTATCAAACTGGGTATTTAAAACAACTATGATTAATATGCTAAAGGCTCTAATGGATAATGTGGGTCACATGCAAGAACAGATGGGCAATGTAAGCAGAGAGACAGAAATCCTAAGAAAGAACCAAAAAGAATTGATAGCATTAAAAACAAAACACTGTAGCAGAAATGAAGAACACCTTTGATGGGCGGATTAGTAGACTGGATAAGCAGAGATAAGTCAATAGAATCATTGCAATTAAAAAAAACCTGAAAATTTATAGATCAGAATATCCAAGGAGTGTAGAATAACTATAAAGAGGTAACAGATGTATAGCAGGACAACCAGAAGGAGAAGAGAGAATGGAGCAGAGGAAACATCACTGAAATTTCCCCCCAAAATTAAATTAGTACCAAACCACTAACCCATGCAGATCAAAGAATACAAGTGGGACAATTGCTAAAACAAAAAAGAAAAACAACTACACTAAACATCTCAAACTACAGAAAGTGACAAAGAAAATCCTGAAGAAACAAGAGAAACCAAGAAAGTTGGAGAAAGAGAAAGGAGATAGAGAGAGGCTAGAATTCAGAAAGGGAAAAAAATAAGAGAGAAGAGAAAAATGAGAGAGGTCGTGCCATGAATGAGAAGAGAGATGGCTGCAGAAAAGAGGGAGGTGGACTGTGGATATGGGGGAGTCAGGGAGGAGTTAAAAACATCCTGGGATAAAGAAGGTCCAATGACAGTCACACCACAAGAGCTTTTTAATACCATATTGCCACCATGGCTCTTTAAGTTTTGAGGGTTAATTTTGTTCTCTGCAGTGCCTGGCATAGTGCTTCACGTATTGTAGATACTCAACAGCCATTTGATGAATCAATAGCTGTTATTTGATTGAGCTGGCCTCTTTGCTGTCCTTTGTCTGGAATGCCATCCCCCAGATGTCTTCTTGGCTCACTTCCCCAGCTCCTCCAAGTCTTTGCTCAATTTCATCTTCTCAGTAAGACCTACCCTGAGCAGCCTTCTAAACACTGCAACTCTCCCTATGCCCCCTAGAATCTCCCTCATGGCACTTAACATTGTTGACATGTTACAGTGTTTTCCTTATATGCATGTATGGCTTACTGTCCTTCTGCACTGCTAGAATGTCATTTTCATAAGTGCAAGGATCTTTGTTTTGCTTACAGAGTTAACCCAGACACTGAGAACAGTGCTGCCTCATAATGGACAATCAATGAATATTTGTTGCATGAATGAATTGACTTTATCAATATTCTATGTCCGTGTTTTCTCTTGTTCTTCTTTCCCCCCATTCTTTCTTTTACCCTCCACAATAGTTGACTAAAAATGCAACTACATACCATTTGCTTCCTTTCTAACTTGCATTTTACTTCACTCTTTAATCTCAGCTGCACTGCAACAAAATCTTTGCCTGCACAGCCTGCAATCCCTCCCCCCAGGCAGCTTATTTTTAATACATATTTACTATGTATTACTACTACTATTGTCTGACAGTACTGCGATGGATGTCCAAGGAACATACCATGGGTGTCTGGAGCACCTAAGAGCTACAGGCCAAGTAAATAATAGACTGGATCAAAATTATTGAGAAGCTCTTCCAAATATTGATTATTTTATCTGGGAATTAGCTCTTTTTTTTTTAACCTTAGGATTATAGCAGACAATGGCTATTATAAACCATTTCCTCCTATAATGAATTACTTGTAGAACTAATTTTTCATGCATGGATAGAATTCAAGACTGATATTATTTGGCTTACACTTTGCCCTTTTCCTTGTGACATTTAATAGGTGGGCAGGCCTAGTAGTAGTGAGTTCATCTGAAGGTCTATAAATTATATTCAGATATTTTGGGTCAGCAAAAACCTAAGTGTGGGTTATTCAAGCTCTTTTACTCCTAATTCTTAAATCCATAGATATTTAAAAGTAAACTTAGTTCATATGTTTCCCATTCACTTGCCCTTAGCTCTGCCTAGTTGCAGGGAGGGGGTGAGAGGAGGTAGGAAGGAATTGTCCTAGGAACTGGCTTCCTACTTCACTACCATAGATGGATCTTTCATTAGCCACAGACCCACCTCCTTGGCAGAAGTTCATTCCTTATATCCTTTCTGCTCCCCTTTACTTGAAGTTCCAACCTTAGCAAGCATCGGTGAAAATTGCCAAGGATAGTGTATTGGGGGGAAAAAAAGCTGCATTTTCTAGAATAGAGGCACAAACTCCAAGAACCTTAGACTTGAGTAGCAATTCCAAAGATCATCTGGATCCTCTACCAAATGATACTTAAATCACCTGAACAATATCCTAGCAAACCTCCTTCAGTCTCTGCTTGAGTATCCCCATTGATGGGAGTTAGGACTAGGGGGGTCTTCAGTTTAGGAAAGATACTCATAAAGAAGTGAGTTTTCTGTTCCTTACAAGTCCAAGTGTTTCCAGTCCCTCTATCCACTCTGAAGGATTCAGACACCAGTGCTGTTTGTTCTCATGTTCTCTTCCAAGAGGATCTCACTCTCCCCCATGACTTCAACGTCCACACTGCACAAGTCATTCCCAAGTCTGTACTTCCTGACACAACACCTCATGGAGCACCACACTCAGCCTGTGACACAAGGACACTGAATCATGTTTGAAATAAGCTCATTACATTAACCCCTTTTCATCCAGAGTAACCATCTCAATGATGGCAAGATGCACCTAAATATTCCTCTTTCTACTCGTGTCCCACAGTTAGTTCATAAGTTCTACCACATATGCCTTCAAGTCCTCCCCAGCATCTTCATTTCCACTGTACATACTTTAGTTCGAGACTATAATCTAGCCACTGAACAGAGTTTCCCACTCACGCTCTCATTTCTACCTCCCCACTGTCTCCTTACCAGATTTTTCCACAGTACTGCCTCAGTTACTGTTAGAAGAACTAAAGTTCTGATGCCTTCTGCCCTTTGGATCTGCCAGGACTGTGCGCCACCTACCTCTCTTGTCCCTGCCAGAACTCTCTCTATCCTTGAAGTCCACGCATGCTTCACCTCTCCCCTTACCTCATATAACTGATTGTCCCTTTGTTGTGAGTCTCTTTACCCAAGATACATGTCTACTACATAATCCTTTGTGCTGGACTTGCAGTGCATTTACATTTCTCTGCAGCAGGATCCTCTTTTAGATCAGGCAAGTGGGTCTTATCTGACTCTGCTTATTCCAATCTTTTGGATCAGTGCCTGGCATATAGTAGGTATCAGAAAATGGTTTTCGAAATAATGAATGTGTGTATGATTGAGTGAATGAATTTCTGTCTTATTATTACTCTCTCCGTGTGGCAACATTTTCTAGAAAAGAAATAAGATCATTTTCTCTAAGTAAACTTAGACTGGTCCCTATCATTACCATCGTATGCCCCAGTCCTTCAGTGACCCATTCTAGAAAGTTTTAGCATACTCGTCAAGCTCATTGGCTTATCATTTTCCAAATCTATCTTCCCTTTGGAATTGCAGACTATGATTCTTTTTGCCAGCATAATAACTTGTCCAAGCTCCCAGGGCCAGTGAACGGGCTGGCTGGGAGCAGAACATTGAGCTGAGCCCCCCTGGGTGTTGACCGTCTAGGGCTTCTCTCCATGGGGCTCTGCATGTCTACTGAAAGTATGATCTTCAAATCTGAATTGTCATCAGATTTCACAGGCATATTTCATCAATTCATTGATAAATATTCCTGGCATTTTAGATTATTTTCCTTTTCATCTCATCTCAACAAGAATACTTTTTTCTCAGCTATACCCAGAGTAAGGGTTTGTGCTTACTGATCTGATTAAGATGTGCATGTTTTGACCTAGGTGGAAGGATTAGTCCTGGTGGGTGCAAATGTCTCCCCTTAATGCAGCCCCTTTTGTCTTTATCAAATACACTAATTCATGTGACCTGGTAATAAGTCTATTTATTTTGTGTGTCCTAGTACACCTGCTCACCTCTGCCGTCTTGTGTTAAGATAGGTCGGTGGATGTTCCTTTCTGTACCTGCCCTGCTGCCACCATCACACACACTAGAATGCGGTCTTTGCTCCATTCCTTTTCTCATACCAGATTCACCCAAAAAGAGCCGCTCTGTTGCTAGGGCTGCACGTCTCTGTGAGCCTGTGAGATGCGGACCTATGAGCCACCCAGAAAGCCGGCTGAACCAAGTGACCTCTTGAGTTTTCTCTGGTTTCCTTATTCTTATTTCATAACAGTTTCATGTAAGTGATTGATTGCAGCGTTAGTCAAAAAAAGAATTCCGTGTTCAAGTCTTTTTCTACTGAATTCTGCTTGTGGGGAACTTAGAGCTTGTTGTGGGAATTTGTGAGACTGGATGCGAAGGACTTGACACAGAGCCTGCCACATAGTAGGCCTAGGAAATGTAAGTCTTCTCAAATAGGATGGGATGGGATGGGGTGGGATCTGCTAGGATGATGAGCTAAATAAGATAAGATAAGATAAAATTGGGCCTCCCCGGTGGCGCAGTGGTTGGGCGCTGCGCTGTGGAGCTGTCGGCAGCGGCGACGCCAGTTCGACGCCCGGCCGGGGAGATTCCCACATGGTGCGGCAGACCTCTCCTGCCTCGCCCGCTGCTCCCCTCAGCAGTGTATTTCTGATCTGCCTGTTCTGCTCCCCGCTCTGTCTCTGGTGAGCCCTCTCGCCGCCCCGCACCTCTGGCCTGTACCCCAGCTTGTATAAAAAAAAAAAAAAGATAAGATAAAATTTCCCTAGTGCTAATGATTTTAAGTTATTATTGTATTATAAGTAATGAGTGTCGTACTCTAAATCTTTAAGGGAAAATGCTCTGGTGGAAATGTTGTATTTTTAGCACCACTGAATTTGTATATACTCCTAATATTAAAAACTTAATGAAATTCCTTATAGAGAAATGTAAGAGGCATCTTTGGACATGGAATTCAAATCTTATTTATTTTTAAGTATTTCCCCTCAGTTGCACCCATTGAAAAGAACTTTGCTTAAACTCAGAATATGCCTGCTAATATTCACACATATGGCAAATGTGAACTAATCAGACCACAGATATTTTGCTACATTCCATGGTGTCTCATTTATTTGTTTAATTTGCAGCTATAGCAACTAGATTCCACCACTTTAGGCTTTTACACAGACCTACAGTCTGATCAGCTTGGTTGAACTTTGGCACTCGGCACTACACTCAATTGAAGACATATGCACAGACTCATACACCACATTTTTTAACCTGTTTTTTACTCTGGGTAGATATTTAATATTTGCATAAAAATATGAAAAGCAAACCTTTGTGTGGATAGGAGGCAATTAAAAGATGCTGTGACCTTCTTTTCTGCAACATTTCAAATCTTAAAGTTTCCTTGGCATGCTTTTGAAAAGCCCATCTGACTTTGGAGCAGGCTGCCTCTCCACAGAAAGCTCACTCCAGCGATGACTAATGGGTTGACCCAGTGCCATGCGAGCACTGCTCTATGCTTGCTGCTATGCACAAGACGAGCGTTTGGAAATGACCTTGAAACAGGGTTTTGCCAAGTTAATGAAATATGGGTCTTAAGAAGTGCCATTTCACAAGCAATTTACAGAGGGGCATTATCAAAATGCCCTTGGTTTGGTATCAGTTTACCAGGAGTGTTTGACACACACAAAGAATGATGCTCCTCTTGATTTTATGAGTTGCACTTTGTAACAGGTTGGAAAAATGAAGTAATGACAAAAAATGGCATTCAATGGTGTTCTTGTAGGTGTTGTTTTTTAATTTTCCCCAAACATTTGCTAAAGAAAAGGAAGATGCTCAAAGAGTCCAGTTGTAAATGGGGAGAAGAGAGTTTACAAAAAAGAGTAAACTGCAAACCAAGATGAACATGCAGGTAGTAGATCTAGGAAAGAAGGTAGGAAGAGGTATATCTGTGTCCTTGGAAACTGCCCAGTTGATATGATTCCAACTCATGAAATTTAGACTCCGGAGAGGGACTATTTCTTTATCACAGAACACACGCTCATGTAGTAATCCATTGTAGCTATTTAAAATGTTCCTAAGTATTGACATTAATGATATATGGTTTCCCATCTCACTGAGTGATGTATGTGTGTTGGTGTGCAAGGGCTCCTTTGGATTGCTCTTCTGATGCTGGTGAAGTTGGCTGACATTTCAGGATCTGTATAATGAAGCTCCGTTCAACCTTATTTGGAAGTGAGTGATTTGGCTCCTGCTTTGGTCTGACTTTGGAAGGCCCCCTCTCAGCTTCCCTTTCGGTGACTTCATTTCCCCAACTGCAGGGAGGTCGAGACAAGCCAAGGTCAGGGTAGTCACGTGGGGTGTTGACAGTACCTCGAGGAGGGAGTCATATTCTCTTAATTCAGTCTGAATTCATTCTTTTAAGTCAGTCTCAGATTCTACACTTATTTTAAAAAGAAAAGAAAATCTCTGTCCCTCCAGAATTCTCTGAGGATACTCTCAAAGACCTCTGGTCATTCTTACTCCTCAACTGTTGATAACCTTCACTAAGTAATCCTGGGAATTATACATCTATAAGACAGGGCAACACACTGTCAACAGCAACTTCCCAGAACATTCTCTTTTACTTCATCTGGGAATCTTCAATAAGTAACTTGATATTTCTGTAAGTTTAAACTGGAATCACTAAAATGTAAGCATTTTTTCCATATAAGCTCAAGCCTTCCCGACTCATCATTTTGTATAGTTACATAAATAATCCATGCAACTAAGCTAAAAGTCTAAATTTGTAGAGTATATTTGTTGCAAAACTGTTAACATTTTATATAGTTCACTTACATTAAAGCCAGTAACACATTTGTAAAACAGTTTTTGCATGCAACAGTTTATATTGAAGGGGAACTTGGTGCTTTTTCATCAGGTTTTGCTAGTCATCATATTCTAACTTACTTGCTTGTGGATTTTTTTCTCAATTGCCTGTATTTTGAAAGTTTGTTTGAAAAGTTCTAACGGAGGAAACACAGAGAATTCATTATCTTACCCTATTTTCATCGTCTGTATTTAAGGTGATTTACTTTTAACTTACAGTGCCACACTTTTTCTTCACTCTTAAATGCTTTCAGTTGGAAAACATAATTTCCCAAATAGTCTCCATCCCTAATTTAGAGCTCTCTTTTATTAATATGACTAATCTTTAATGTATTTCCTCAAACATATCTCAACTTTGAAAATAAAGAAAGGATGAAGAAAGGAAAAGACCGTGGGAGTTATGAGAAAAAGAAATACAGCAGGGAATAAAAACCATAAAGAACACCATGACTTCTGATACCAAATTTCATAGATCACACATCCCAGAAATTGAGAGATAGAATAAGAAGAGAAAACCGAAGCCAATGAGCTTTGGGACTCCTTGTGTCTTTGCTGTGCTCTGACTTCCTCAATCTGTTCTGTCTTTTTACTCCTAATATTTTCCACTCAACATTTCAGTAAATATTTTAGATATGTAAATATTTTAGATATCATTATTCAATATAGTCAGTCAGTACCGTCCCATTTAAGCTATCATCACAATTTCACCATCTCATTTTTTAGAAGCCAATGAGATTATTAATATTTCTGTGTCTGTGAATCAAATGTAAAGCATTTTCTTCTAAAAAATTTTATTTGCATCCTCACCCCCCACATTGAACAGAGCTTTCTCTGGAAAGACCCAAGTAAAGACTTTCTCAGCCTTTATTCTAGAATAATGGTACCTTGTCCTCTTGCTTTTCTGTCTTTTTGCTCTTGATCCATGTGATTAAGGATGCCGACCTGTCTCAAGATCTGTAGTCTGCAAACTTGAGACCCAGGAGAGCCAATGACATAGTTTCAGTTCAAGTCTGAAGACTGAGAACCAAGAGAGTGGAACATATGGGGTCTAGTCCTGGTCGGAGTGCAGAGGCGGGAGTTCAGTGTCCCAGCTTGAATACAGTTAGCAGAGAGATTCTCTCTCACTCTGCCTTGTATATTACTGAGGACTTCAGTGGGTTGGATGGACCCTCCCCTAGTTGGGGGAAGGATGGGCAATCTGCTTCACTCAACCTACTGATTCGATATTAAACCGAGCTAGAAACACCCTCATAGAAACACTCAAACTAATGTTTAACCAAATACCTGTAGACCCATGCCAGTCAAGGTGACACATAAAATTAAGTCTATACATGCCCTTTTTTCCTTTTTTTATAAATATTTATGTTTTCCTTTTTAAAAGATTTATTTATTTAAAGATTTATTTTTTATGCTTACAAGAATTGGGGTGTGGGGTTGTGAGAGGATTCACCAGAGACAGATCATGGAGCAGAACAGGCAGATTGACTGAAATACACTGCTGAGGGGAGCAGTGGATGAGATAGGAGAGGTCTGCTGCGCCATGTGGGAAGCTCCCTGGCTGGGGATCGAACTCGTGCTGCAGTGGCTGCTGATAGCTTCATAGGCTAAGACTTAACCCCTTGTGCCACCAGAGAGGCCCAAAAACTCTTTTTCCTTTACAATTCAACTCCTTTTGTATAGGGCTGAATAATACTTTCCTCTTTTCATGCCATTAAATTTGGTCATCCCTGGTTGGTCCAGGTTTCAAGCTCAGAGGTTCTGACTGATTCAGTCTGGGATGGAAGTCACGTACTCTTTTCTTTAATGCTCCCCACATGGCCCTGATGCACAGCAAAGTTTGAAAACCCTTGAATTTGTTGATCTCTAGGTTTCCTTGTGGTTCAATGAAAGTAGCTAATGGAAGAACACAAAGAAGGAAATCTCCTTGGTAACAGCTGGAGCTGAGCTGAGTGGAGGAGATGGCAGAGACAAAGGGGTAAAAAGCCAACTTGCCCATTATGAGTTGTTTACAAGGTGGTGTCTTTTCCATGATTTCTACTGGGATAAAATACTGGCCCCATCCCACAATTCTAGGAAAAATGAATCAATATTAACATTTCTTAGAAGATTAAAAGCATAATACATGTGTCACTTATCATTAATCCTTGAAAATATTTATGAAGTTAAATGGTCTGTAACTAATTAGAGACAGCAGTTAACAAGGGATATGGGTTTCCTCTGAGTTATATGAAACAAAAAATAAATCTTTTATGTAACTGTATTTCCTACAGAAAGGATTTTTACTTGCTGGTGGGATTTTTAAAGTTTTATTTTATTTTCTTGGATCTCACTGCTTTTCCATAAATCCTATAAACAGAATTACAATGAAGTGAGTCACAAATTTTAACACTTTTTTTTTGAGTTTCTTTTGCCAATGCTGCTTGAAATATAGGGGATTTTCTTAAAAACTGTGTTTGTGGAACATGGGAAGGAAAGGAAAAAAGGGAGGGAGAGAGAGGGATGAAGGGAAGGAAGGAAAGAAGAAGGAAAGGAAGGAAAGAAGAAACAAGGGAGGATGAGAAAACAAGAGGGAAGGAGAAAGGAGGGAAGGAGAGAGTGGAAGAAGGGAGGGAGGGGCAAAAGGAGGGAGGAAGGGAGGGAGAAAGGGAAGGAGGGAGGGAAGGAGGAAGGAAAGAAGGAAGGAAGGAAGGAAGGAAGGAAAGAGGGAGGGAGGGAAGGAAGGAAGGAAGGATATTTTATTTTTTTTTTTTTC